>CANXYC010822700.1:0-13205 GCA_948193065.1 Aleurites moluccanus
AAAGGTTTGATCCAATGGTTTAGGTTCTAAAGTAATCTTTGTGAAACCTATCAATCCAACCATCCATTCTTCTTACTTTAATCCTATTGGCTAATCCAAAGTCAACTTAGGTAGGTTACACATACTTTTGATACACCAAATCATAAACCATAGGCAAGGATTCCATATATTGAGCTTAAGTTAGCTAAATTGCAACCTACTCATCTAACCATCCAATTTAAAGTCATTTGATCCAACGGTTGAATTTAATCAAGCCTAAACTAATACCATAAGGTTCCACACACTTAATAACTCCATATTATATAGGAAATGACCAAATTACCCTTAGTGCAACCGATACCCCGAAATTGCACTACGTGCTGATAAAAATTTTTCGACCGACATTATTTCTTAAACTATTGCTCAAATAAATAAAATAAGGCCATTTTCAAGTCTTTAAATTATTTTCTCTCTTTAAATATGATATTAAATTTATAAAATTCCGACGGACGAAAAATGGCCATTTTGCCCCCAGTTCACCAAAAACTCAAAATTTGCTGATTAAGTCCTAGCAGCCTCTAAACCATTTCTATGCCTAAAACTAATTCAAATAACATGCATAAATACCAATTACATGCATAAATACATATTAACATCACAATGTTAAGAAAATAAAAATCTCTCCCTGAAGATCTCTATATAAGTTTGGTTCAGGCTAGGTTAAGGTGTTACAATTTATAATCGACATTTGCTAAAAATGATAATTGGCACAAAGAAAGCAATGAATAAAAATAATAAGTGCAAATAAGACAAGAAAAGAAAAGAGAAAAAAAACCCTTTATTTTGCCTGTCCATGAGATATGTTCCTCAGGCTCTTGCAGCAGATTCTCAAGATTTTCATTTTCTCATAGAACCTTATAACTTTGGTGACCCTTAGTTGAGGTAGAGCTAAGTTCAGAACCCATGGGAAAGGGAGAGAAAAGCTTAGAGAGAGAAATTTAAGTGGGACAGAGAATTAGAGCAAATAGAGTGAAAAATGAGGGAAGGGATCACCCCTATTTATAGATTTTGAGAATCTTAAAAATGACCATCATATCCCTTCGCATCCCGCGAAAGTCTGGAATCACGATAACAGATCTGTTTCAATTCAAAATTCAGTGCCGTTAGTTTCATTAGAACCATATACATTTTCTCTATCTTTCGAGCTATTATTTGCCCAAATAAGACAAGTGATGCTTTTGTAGTATAGCAAATACTAGAAATAAAAAAAACTGAAAAATAAAAAATGCTCAAAGTTGTCAAAACATATAAGTAAATTTTCAAATACTTTAAAGTGCACTCAAAATGCATTTGTTTCACTTCACACAGACATAAATTCATCTAGTTCACTACAATCACTTTTACCCTTCAAACATTGGCAAAAGAGATGGGGGCACTTTGAACATGTATTTATGCACCCAAAGCAGACTTGGAACTGTGACAGACTGATCAGCATCAATCAAGAGTCTGAACTGCCTCTGAAATAGCCAATCAGAGTGAAAACTAGCTAAGAGTCGCCATGTTGTATAGGTGGCACCGCCCAGGCTCGCAGGCGGCGGCGACGGAGACTCCACCCTTGACGGTGGCGCAGTCAGTGAGGCTCTGATGCATATCTATATCCCCTAGCCTTTAACTTTATATATGAGTTTTATTTCTCATTCCAATTTACACCAGAATAATTAAGTTGAATTTTTTTTTTGCTGGCTCTCCTTTCTCCCTCCTAAGTCAATATTCTGCCTAATAAGCGATTTATTTGTCTTTAATTTCGAAATAATTTCTTTAATTTTCTTTGAATTAAAGGAATATAAGTTTTGTCCTGGCATATGGAGCCCTAAGTTGATTTCTCTTAGAATCATCTTAGTAATTTGGACTAATTAATTAATTTAATTAAAATTGAAATTAATTGGAATAATTTAATTTCTCAAACATAAGGTGAAACTTCAATCCGGGAGAAATCTAAGTCGCCTACCCCCAAATCGCGAAGCAAGGTACACTTTTCTTTAAACTCATCTTTTTAAATTAAGACATTTTAAATTATTATTTCTTCTACCTTTCTTAAAGCATCAAATAAAGAATCAAAATGTGATAAAATATAAAAAGTAAAATCAAACTTTTTATTAAAATAAGACCAATCCCCTTTGCAGAAAGGAGAACTGTGTGGATTTTGATTTTCATTTGAAGGGATATGCAGACAAGCTATTTTAGAGTTTCAAATCCAAGAATACAAAAAAAAATTATTTTTTTTCCAATTTATTTGTTTTGTACTTTATTTTATTTTATTTTTTATGTATTTTTATGAAATGTGTGATCAACCTATAACCCATAAAAGCTAGAGTTGATATCTGCTATTTTGGGTTTAAACTGTAAAAGTTAGTTTAATTTCTTTGCTTTATTCTATTTTGTTTATTGCTTTATTTAAATTGGATTATTTTATTTATGTTATATAATTGTTTAATTTTATGTAATTTATTTTATAAATGTTATCCTTTAATTGTTCATGTAAAATGCCTCTTTTTTTTATAAATCATAAATTAAGTTTTTATTGGAATTTGAATTGGGGTTTTCCTTACTTTTCCCATAAAAATTAAGGCGGCGACTTTAAAAATAATTTTCAAAATTAAAGATAAAGAATAATTTACAAATGTAAGGCAAAAGTTATCTTGAGTGCGTGAAAAATCACCCAAATAAGCATTTTGATTCCTTGAGTTGACCAGACTGGTACTCGGACGAGGCCTCATAGTACCATGAATTGACATTTTTCCCAATTCAAAACAAGATTCATTTCTTTGCACTGGTCAAAGACCTTCGTCAAATTTTCTAGACAATCATCAAAATAAGACCTATACACAGTAAAATCGTCCATGAACACTTTTATAGTCTTCTCTACAAAATCAACAAAAATTGCCATCATGCAATGTTGAAATATTGTTGGAGCATTGCACAATCCGAAGTGCATTTGCCTATATGCAAAGGTACCATAAGAACATGTGAAGGTGGTCTTCTCTTGATCCTCAGGTGCTATGGTGTTGACTCTATAAAGATTTTGATGATGTAATTTAAACCAAAACAAAGTGTTAATTGCATAATATATTTGAGTTACAAATGATTCTTTAACTTGTGTTCAAGTGTTTGTTTAAAAACAGGGATTCACGCCCGTGAATAGGTTTAACTTTCGTGAACAAAATCAAGTCAAAATATGAAATTTACTCAGAAAGGATCTTTAAACTCGTATACACTTCTTCATGCATGTGAAAATATTTCATAACTGTTACTTCTCATCATGTTTGTGATTGATTTAAGAATGAATTTTGGTTCAGAGACACAAAAAGATTTTTCAAGCCCATGAAAAATTACTCACGCCTATGAACAACTATCACGTCAGTGATTATTTTTCGCGCCTGAGAATGGTTTGAAAATTTGAAATTGAAGCAAAAGATTTCAAGGACGTTGAATTTAGTTCAAGCCCGTGAAGAATCATCTTCACGACCGTGAGTACTTGTCACGCCCGTGAATCGGTGGTTATCTGTCAATGTCATGTCTGATCTGTTATTAAATACAGCTGTTGGAAAAAGATTTGGAGGCAAATCTTGCATTTAATTCAACCAGAACGGTCATATTTAATCACCATTCATTGAAAACTATAAATACATGAATATTTGGAGTTCAAAACACAGTAGAAGCTATATCTTAATAGAAATCAAACCTTTGTGGTGCTTACTCTGTTTTTCAAATTTCTGAACTCTTTGAGCTTTATTTCCTTTATTCTTAGAGTTCATACTAGCTTTTGCTAGTCTTAGCTATTTGTACTTCATTGTATATTATTTGAATAGCCTTGTATAAGTTTTGAAAAACTTATAAATCTCTATCTTTGTTATTAAGAGTAAAAATATAAGTGGTAGCTCAGTTTATATAGGGTGAAATCGCTGAAATCTATTGTATTGGATTTGGGTGGTGCACTCGGTTCTAGTGGAACCTCAATATCAGGTTGATATTGAGAGAAGTGGACGTAGGAGTAGGAGTTTAGCTCCGAACCACTATAAATTGATTGAGCTTTCTTAACCTCTCTCTTTTAATATTACTTACAATATACATTTGCATATAAATTGTGTATTTTCTTAAAGAATTTTTAAAACTCCTATTTACCCCCTCTAGGAGTATTGCCATATCATTGTTCATAATTGGTGTCAAAACTTGTGCTCTAGTTTATATAAAATCAAATGATTTTTAGAGCTTACGATCTTGTTTCTATGGAAGCTAATACAACATTTGAGGAACGCCAATGCAACACTAGACCACCTTTGTTCAAAGGAGTAAACTACAATTTATGGAAGGTAAGGATGAGAATCTACATTTGATCCAAAGGACATTAACTTTGGGAAGCTATTGAAAATGGACCTTTCATCCTAATGAGAGATGATTCAGTCACTCCAAAAAGTCCAGCGGAACACACAAGTGAAGACAAGAAGAAAATGGCTTACAATGATAGGGCCATGGATCTATTATTATGTGTACTTAATGCTACAGAATTTAATAGAGTGTCAGCTTGTGAAACAACAAGAGAAATATGGAATGTGCTGAAGTCACTCACGAAGGGACTAATCAAGTCAAAAATATAAAAGTTAAAATGCTTCTCACCGAATTTGAAAATTTCAAAATGAAGAATGATGAGAAGATTGTTGAAATGTACAAGAGATTCACAACTATTGTGAATGACTTGAAAGGACTAGATAAAGCCTTCACTCAAAAAGAATTAATTACCAAGCTTTTGAGGTCTCTATCGGCAAAGTTTGATTATAAGGTAGACGCAATTGAAGAATCAAAGAATGCGAATTCTTTAACTCTCGAAGACTTGGTTGGTAATCTTATGACCTTTGAATTAAAGCTTTAAAATAGAGAAGCCTCAAAAGAAGAAGAAGATAAGCCCATAAAGAAAGACAAAGGAATTGCCTTAAAATCAATACTAGAGAAGAGTGAAGATACTTCTAGTGATGAAGATGAAGACATTGTAATATTAATAAGAAAATTTGGAAAATTCCTTTCCAAGAATAGATTTAAGAGGAGAAACTTCAAAGAAAGAATCAAGAAAGGAGAAGACAACAAAGGAGAAGACAATAAAGGAGAAATAATTTATTTTAAATGCGAAAAACTAGGGCACATCAAAACTGATTGTCCAATTCTCAAGAATAAGAAAAAGAAGCAAAAAAGGACAATGAAATTCAAAAAGAAAAACAAAGCATATGTAGCTTGGAGTGGAAGTAATACATCAAACGATGAAGAGTCAACCGAAGAAGAAGAAGAAGAAAAGGTGAACTTGTATTTCATGGCTATGAAAGATGAAACAATTGAAGATGAAGAACTCCTTGAGGTAAGACTAATCTTTTACTTTTCATGAGTTAAAAAATACTTTTTATAAACTTATGGAAGATTTTTTATTGATTTCTAAAGAAAATAAAGTTTTGAAAAAAATTTATATAAATTGAGACTTGAACATGAGAAGACTAGTAATAAAATTATTGTTGAAAAGGAAGAAGAACTCTCAACTCAAATCATCAATTTACAAAATGATTTTTCAAAACTCTTAAGTGAGAATAAGAAAATCAAGAGAGAATTAAAAGACTCTAATGAACTTTTAAACAAGTTCACACTTGGGAGCAAAACTCTTGAAAACATCATTAACTCACAAAGAGCATTTTATGATAAGGTTGGATTAGGTTATAACACTAATCTAAAAATCAAGAAGGTAAACACCTTCTTTGAAAAGAAAGTGTTAGATCCTAAAATGATAGTCAAATATACTCATTATAAATATTTTGGCCATACTACACAAAGATGTCCTATTAAATAAAGGAGATCTTACTCTATCAAGAAGGTATGGATTCTAAAAGAATCAATCCAAATTGTTAAGGATGTAAGGTTTGTTAAATATGCTAATATATATAGACCCAAAGGGACTTGGGTACCAAAGAAAGGATGAATCATATATTGTGTTATAGGTGTAAGTAATAAAGAAAGACAAATGGATCATGGATAGTGGCTGCTCAAGACTCATGACCAGAGACAAACCAAAGTTCAAGAAACTCAGCTTCAAAAGTGAAAATGTCAGTTTTGGTGACAACTCCAAAGGCAAAATCATCGACATCGGCTCTATCAGCAATGATGATGTATCTCTATCCAAAGTTTTATTTGTTGATAATTTGAAACATAATCTTCTTAGTATTAGTCAATTATGTGATAAAGGAGATAATGTTATTTTTAAATCTCTTGCATGTAAAGTAATAGACATCAAAACAAATAAGATAGCTTTCACAGGTTATCGCCTAGGCAATGTATATTTTGTGGACCTAAATAATGCATCTCAAGTAAATCTTTGTTTATTTACATCTAAAGATGAGGACACATCCTTATGGCATATAAGACTTGGACATGCTAGTATGGATGTAATTTCAAAACTTTCTAAAAGAGACTTAGTCAAAGGTTTGCCAAAATTATTTTTCAAAAGGGAAAGTTTTTGTGATGCATGTGCTAAAGGCAAACACTCTAGAAGTTTTTTTAAACTAAAAAATGTTGTTCAACTTCTAAACCTTTACAACTTTTGCATATTGATCTTTTTAGTCTAACTAGAACCGCAAGCCTTGGTGGAAATCATTATTGTCTTGTTTGTGTTGATGACTATTCTAGATTTACTTGGGTGTTTTTTCTTACTTATAAACATGATACATGTCATGATTAAATTTCTCTTTTAAAATATTTACAAACTCAAAATGGATTTGCTATTTCTAGTATAAGAAGCGACCATGGAAAAGAGTTTGAAAATTCAGATTTTGAAAACTATTTTAATAAGCATGGCATATCTTATAACTTTTCAGCTCCTAGGACTCCTCAACAAAATGGTGTTGTTGAAAGGAAGAATAGGACTTTAGTTAAAATGGCAAGAACAATGCTTTGTGAAAACAACTTGCCTAATTATTTTTGGGCTAAAGCTGTTAGCACTTCTTGCTATATTTTAAATAGAGCAATGATTAGGCCAATCCTTACAAAGACCTCATATGAGTTGTGAAAATGAAGAAAGCCTAATGTTGCATATTTTCATTCATTTGGGTGTAAATGCTTTGTTCTGAATGATGGAAAGAATAACTTAGGAAAATTTGATGCCAAATCAGATGAAGTTATATTTCTTGGATATTTTATGCATTCCAAAGCCCTTCAACAAAAGAACTCTTTTAGTTGAAGAATCCGTATATGTTATATTTGATGAGTTTCCTTTTAAGGATATTGACGGGAATAAAGAAGACAAAAGCATAGAAGAAATGATGGAAGATTTATCCTTAGAGAAACATGATGAACATAGCATGGATTTTGGCAAGGACTCCAAAGATAATGAAGAAATTGATTTAATTAAGTCCATACGTCAACACAAAGAACCACATCATCCAAGAGTGAGAAATGAGGTTAATGACTCACAAATTATTGGTGATCTACTTCAAGGAGTGAGGACAAGGTTAAAAGTCCATAACACTTATAAGTATGTTGCATTCTATTCACAAGTTGAGCCAAAGAACATCAAGGATGCACTTGAAAATGATCAATGGATAATGGCTATGCAAGAAGAGCTAAATCAATTCGAAAGAAGTAAGGTTTGGACATTAGTTCCTAGACCTCAAGATTATCCGGTGATTGGTACAAAATAGGTATTTTACAATAAATTAGATGAATCCGGAATAGTGGTAAGAAATAAAGCAAGACTAGTTGCTAAAGGATACTCTCAAGAGGAAGGTATTAACTTCGATGAAACTTATGCTCCTGTAGATAGATTAGCAGCAATTAGAATGCTACTTGCTTATGCATGCTATAAAAATTTTAAATTATTTCAAATGGATGTTAAAAGTGCATTTTTAAATGGTTTTATTCAAGAGAAAGTATATGTTGAACAACCTCCTGGTTTTGAGCATGACAAATTTCCAAACCATGTTTTTAAATTATTTAAAGTATTGTATGGTTTAAAATAAGCTCTAAGTATGAGAGGTTGAGCAATTTTCTCCTTGAAAATGATTTTTCTATGGGAAAAGTTGATACAACCCTCTTTATTAAGCATGGGAAGCAAAACATTTTAATTGTTCAAATATATGTTGATGATATCATTTTCGGAGCTACTAATGAAAAGCTTTGCAAGAATTTTTCTAAGTCTATGCAAAGTGAATTCGAAATGAGCATGATGAGAGAACTCAACTTCTTTTTGGGTTTATAAAGCAAACAACTAGAGCATGAAACATTGATCAATCAATCCAAGTACACCAGGGAGCTACTAAAAAGATTTCGCATGGACAATACCAAACCTCAACCTACTCCTATGAGTACCTCAATAAAAATGGAGATTGATGATAAAATAAGAAACAACTTGCCGATATCTTCACAAAACCCTTGGACAAAGAAGCATTTTATTTTATAATAAGGGAATTAGGTATGATTGATACCTCCCAGGTATGACTCTAGACTTGTTCTTAATTATATACAATTAATTATAATGATTTGTGATTATTTTGCATGATTTATAAGCATTTATGAAAATTTATGTGTTTATATGACAAATTGAGACCTAAGAGAGAGAATTTTATAAATTCCCATCACTTTAACTTCAGTTTACATAAATTTATTGTCAAATGTGTGAATTATAAGCATGTGCATATGAAGCATAAATTAAAGCTAAAAAATTGCCTTAATTATTTTTTTTCAAAAATTGCTCCAATCCTGCTTTTCAAGCCCGTTAATCCATTTAACACCCGTTACAATTTTTCTCGCTCATTTAAATTTTTTAACTCCTGTGAAAAATCATTCTATTTCTTTTTTAAAAATTGGGCTTGTCTTTTAAGGCCGTGAACGGTCTTCAAGCTCGTAAAGTGTCACACTCCAAAATCACTGGTACGACGGTTCTAGGGCAAGGGTAGGCATAAGGCTACCATACACCCGTAGAACCCTTAGCTAATCTGGATCAAACATATAATACATACTAGCATCATGCCAAATATCCATATCTTATATATATCTCCTCAACCTGATATGACGTTTCTTCTTGTTCCTTACCGATCAAAAGATAATTCTAACATCAATATGAAACAAGGAAAAGTCTATAATGCCATCCATGGTAATAAAAGAATAAGCAATATCACACACATCTACGGAGCTTCTAAAAGTATACTTCTCATAGACCTGAATACATATATATAATTCAACTATTATTCAAAAATATTACATAAAAGAATCTTCTTATGGAGAAGGAAATCAAGAAGCTCTATCTTCAAGATTAACTCTCTCTCGAACTAAGCTAGAACCTGAAATCCACAGAACAGTGGTGAGCCTTCAACTCAGCAAGATGTGAACAATCTGAATGAATAACATATATAGAATAATTAAATAGCAAATCTTGAACATGTACTAGGGTACTAGAAAGAAATATTAACATATACATTAATATCATAAGTGCTTACAAAGGGTAGCACTATCCAATCATTTTATAATATATATATGAATATCAAATCATAATTCTTTTTAAGAACATAAATGCCTAAAAAGAATGACATTATCAAATAAACATAACATAGAACTGATATCATATCATAACATTTGAGTAGCCTTGCTACCTTCACGTGGCACATATGCTTGCTCAGGCATATGCCTAAAGCTTGTGATCCCCTCTAAGTGGAATACTGATACTATACCCTATCAGTCAGGTTTCCTCTTTGCACATTGGACTAATGAATTAACTCGCATTAGGAAAAGTGTTCTATAATGTACGTTTTATGATATACAATCACGTATTGGTTTAACAATAATTAAAAGTGATCAAAAGATCACAACATATGAATAACATATCATATTATGCATAACAAAGGTTTATTAACGAACTTGGTTCAAGGAAAATAACCAAGTCCTTATCAATATTCAAAGATTCTATTTAAGGAGGGTTTCAATAAATTGAACTCATAAATAACATATACATATATATGAATATAATATACTTTAGCAAAAATTTTCATATAGAGAATCATACATATGAAACGAAATCCACACTTACCTCTTAACACCAAAAAGCTTTCTAACCAAGTTCAACTCTTACTCAAATCCAAAAGATCCTTAATTCTTTGAGTTCTCATCTCCTAAATAAAAATCCCCAAAATTCCAAAATTTAGGATTTTCTCAAAATAATCACATAAAATAATCCTCCATAAATTTTAAGCTCCTTAGAGTCTCTATAAACAAATTCTAGCATTAATTTAACCATTAATAGATGATGAATAATAGTTACAGAGAAAATCTACTATTCACAGCAATATTCATCCAAAAATCATAAATCCTCATAACTACTAAATCTAATCATAAATATTAGCTATTAATGCTCACAAAAGATCACCTATAACTTGAAAATAACTATTCTAGCTAACAAAGAACTTAACTCAAGCTAGAGAGAATATTTGAGAAAATTACCTTATTTTCTCTTCCAAAGAAATTTTGAAAAATTTGGCTTGAATTGATACTCTTATAGTCTTTAATTTGTATTTTCTAGCATTAATAAGGCTTAATTGGAGTATTAAAACCTTATAAATGAAGAAAAATGACTTTTGGTTGAGAGGAATAGGAAATGGAAAAGAAGAGAGAAGAATGAAGAAAGAAAAATGAATGTGAAGAGAAGCTAGTGCAAGAAAAAAAAAACTCCGAGTTTACTATTCACGAGTATTGTTCACGTGCACTATTCACGTGCACTGTTCAAGACAGATGCTAAAAAATTTACTTCAGCAACACATGCTAAACCAGCTCTATCTTGAGTTATAGAAGTCTAAATGCCTCGATTCTTCATTTCACTTAAACTAGACATATGAGGCTACAACATATCGGAAATTCTTTCTTTAAATCCTTGAACATAAATTCACGAAATTCTGCAAAAACACAAATTCTGAAATTCAAATAAAAACAAACAAATCTCACTTCCAAAACAAAAATTCCATAACAAATCTTATATACATCGTTACAAAAATTTCATAATACATACAAGCAAAAAAAATCTCAGGTGTTACATTCTCCCCCCCCTTAACAAAATTTGTCCTCGAATTTAAAGAATTTACCTTAAACTTGAAATAGGTGGGGATACTTAGCTTGCATGTTCAACTCACTCTCCTAAGTGCATTCTTCCATAACTTGCTTCTTCTATAAGACTTTAACCATTGTTATCTCTTTGTTCCTTAGCTTCTTGACCATCCTATCAACGATGGCTATTGGAACTTCTTCATAAGTCAAGTCTTGCTGGAATTCTACCTCTTGAGCTTGCAACACATGGGAAGGATCTGTAACATATTTTCGAAGCATGGAAACATGAAAAACTGGATGCACATTGTCCAAGTGAGGTGGCAAGGCTAATCTGTAAGAGAATTTTCCAACTTTATCCAACACCTAAAATGGCCCAATGTACCTCAGAGATAGCTTTTCTTTCTTACCAAATCTTAGAACTCCTTTTATAGGTGAGACTTTCAAAAACACTACGTGACCAACCATGAAACAAAGATCTTTTCTCTTAGGATAGGCATAGCTCTTCTACCTACTGAAAGCAGTCTTCAATCTTTCTTTGATGATAGGGACCTTTTCTGCTATATACTGAATCAATTTAGCCCTTCAACATACTTCTCTCCCACTTCATCCCAGCACAAAGGAGACCTACACTTTCTACCATACAAAGCCTCATAAGGATCTATCTTGATGGTAGAATGGTAACTATTATTGTAGGCAAACTCTATCAAAGGCAAATGCTTATCCCAATTACCTTCAAAGTTTAGAATGCACATTCTCAACATGTCTTCTAGAGTTTGGATAGTCCTCTCTGATTGCCCATCTGTCTGGGGATGAAATGCTGTGTTGAAATCAAGCTGAGTAGCCAAAGACACTTGTTGCTTTTGTTAAAACCTCGATGTGAACTGAGCTCTTCTATCAGAGATAATAGAAACTGGAATCCCATGGAGTCTTACTATCTTATCAATATACATCTGTGCATACTGAGAAGCTGTGTAGGGGTTTTTGACTGGCAAGAAGTGAGTTGACTTGGTCAATCTATCTATAATTACCCAAATCGAGTCATGCCCACTTGAAGTCTGTGGCAACCCTACAACAAAGTCCATAGTTATCCTTTCTCACTTTCACTCTAACAGTGGAAACTGTTGAAGTAGACTCCAAGGTTTCTAGTACTCAAATTTAACTTGCTGGTAATTGAAACATCTTGCCTCAAACTTTGCCACATCCTTCTTCATCCTACTCCACTAATAAGAACTCTTGATGTCATGGTACATCTTCGTAGCACTTGGATGAACACTATAGCTAGAATGATGTGCTTTCTTAAGAATCACATCTCTTAAACCATTGATTGCTGGAATACATATTCTGCTGTCAAGTCTCAACATGCCATCTATCATAGCAAAACCTGGAGCTTTCTTTATTTCCACATCTCTCTTTAGCTTCACAAACTGAGGATCTCTATCTTATGCCTCTCTGATCCGATCAATAAGCACTGGCTTGACTTGAAAACATGCTAGAAGTACTCATGCATCTGACAAGTCAAAACTAATCCCCACATCATGCAAACTCTGCACCTCACTCACCAAAAGTCTCTTACTTACCTGAATATGGGCTAAGCTACCCAAAGACTTCCTGCTCAAAGCATCTGCTACCACATTCACCTTTCCTGGATGGTATAAAATCTCACAATCATAGTCTTTAAGTAACTCCATCCATCTATTTTGCCTAAGATTTAGGTCTTCTGCTGGAAGATATACTTCAAGCTCTAATGATCTATAAAGATCTCATACTTCTCTTCATACATAAAATGTCTTCATATCTTTAATGCAAAGACAACTGCAACCATCTCAAGATCATGAGTCGGATAATTCACCTCATGCTTCCTTAATTTTCTAGAAGCATAAGTTATTACCCTACCATGCTGCATAAGCACACAACCAAGCCTTACTATTGAAGCATCACAATACACCGCAAAACCTTTTTCACCTGATGGAAAAGCTAACACAGGTGCCGTGGTGAGACAAGTCTTCAACTTATGGAAACTCCCTTCACATGCACCTGTCCATTAAAATTTCACTAGCTTCTGAGTAAGCTTAGTCAAAGAAACTGCAATCTTGGAGAAATCCTGAATAAAC
>CANXYC010822962.1:0-10370 GCA_948193065.1 Aleurites moluccanus
TCTCATATCATATATATGTACATCATTAACATATTCATATCATATCTGATTATCATTTGATCATATTTGACACTATACTTTTAGCCAATCCAAGACCTCTATACATAATATACCAAGGAACTTCTATACACAGGAGTGACCTCAAATACATACATCTGTGATCCAAGGCTGAAGATGATGTAGCCAATGTATGTCTGCCTCACTGAGGTCCTGAAAACACATAACCACTAAAGGGGTGAGTATAAGATTATACTCAGTGAGTCAATATATATATGAGTATGCAATATTATTCATGAACAGTCACATCTATCCATTAATGATCTGTAATTATGAATACTGGTAATAGCATGATGAAATACATATCATGAACCATAATGCATATAATATAACAGGAGCCTGTAACATGTCATATCGTACCATATAATATTGAGTTGTTACTTCTCTTCCATCACATATCCCTCCAATCACCCATTTCTAGCTACCAACCTGTTATGCATAGAGAATTTCACCCTCTCTAGCAAAGGCCATAACATATATCTGTGTACATAGCCGATGGTTTATTTCTACACCATCGAAGTAGTCTAGTTATAACATATTATATGCAGATGTCTCATATAGCATAAACATATCAATATAAGTCTCAAATATGACTTAAATGATGATATATAACATAATAAAGTTCAAAGGAAACATTTAGCTTAATATCCTATTTTTGTCCGCTGAAATTACGGGTTCGTTTCTCATTTTTCAGGCACTTTCTGGTTTGCCTTGAAATCAATATTTACATGGCATTTTATTTATACCAATAACAAATACATATATATAATAGACAATTGGTCTTAGTTTCATATCAAAAAGCCTTTCAGAATGACTTTTATACAGAATCAAAGTTCATGCCAATTATAGGCAGTTCGGTAGCTCTGTTTTAGGTCATATTGGCAAATCTGCCCAAAGTGGATCATTAATAGTTTTCAATCAAGGATATCATTTCATATGCATAAATGCATAACTTATGAATGAATAATGCATGAAACATATATATAGACCCACCTCTTAGCAAAACTTTCAAAATAGTCCCTTAGAAACACTAGCCAGCCCGCGACTCGCCGTCGGCTGCTCTTGCCTGGGAACTTTCCCCTATAATAACCAAATTGCTCTTATAAGACTTATACTCATTACTATCCATATAAAAACACATATGATGTCATATTCAATCATGTTAACACATATAAACACACATTGACACATGTTATACATCAAAGTCCCTATATCACTCTTTTAATATTTTTCATATCTTTTATACATCAAATGCATTTCTATCACCATATTTCATTCACATTGCACATATTCATCATTAAAATGCTAAGCTATGAACTTCCAAACACTTAGCTCAATATTTCATACCAAGCATACATCAAATTTCAAGTATGCTTTCAATTCACTTATACCATTCAATCTTTCCACATTTAAACTTATACATTTCAATCATTTATGCCATTATACTATATTCAAACCTTACTTCCTCATTTGCATTAACCTAACACCATAAAGTAGTAAAGTCAACATTGTTCCACTTATATGGAAATCATTCCATTCTTCCATTTTTCAATACCATTCAATTGTACAACATATATATACACTAAATGCATAACATTCATTCATATATACCTATCATTTATCAAAGCATCATTCATCATTAAGCTCCTCAAAGTTTCAACCTAAATAATGATTCTTCCAAATGAATTCATTTCCATCATTTAACCATCAATTCATGTTAAACACATCAAATACATATCATTCACATCTTTAAACCTATTAAACACCAAAAATCAAACATCATTTTCATCATCACTAGTTTCGGCCAACTTGAATCTTTAACCAAATGAGTTTGTTTCAACATTTTAACCACAAATTCATATTATACATATCATTTAAACATCATTTAAACCAAAAGAATCATCAAAATCATACTTTGATTCAAAGTTCTTCCTATTAGGGTTTCAATCCAACTTTTTGAATTTCATCCATTCAAAATATGTTTTGAACACTAATAATCATCAAAGAACACCTTATTATCATATTTGAATCAAAAGAATCGCAGAACCATTAACTTACCAAAAGTTCTTCAAAAACTTCAAAACTTTGATGCTTAGCTTTTTCTTGTTTTTCCTTGAAATCTAAGGCTATATTTGAGTTCACAAGGATGGAATTAACTAGTTTCTATCCAAAAATGGAAGAAAAGCATAAGGTTTGGTGTTGTTAATCAATGGCCGAAACTTAAGGAAGAAAGGAGAGAGAAAATTCTGAATAGAAATGGCTAAGGAAGAAGACAATGGTGAAATTGACTTTCATGTCATTAAACAAACCTGATTGATCGAATATCAATAATAAATTCAAAACCAAGACAATGAACTCTAAGACTATAAATAGTCTAAGAGAATAAAATGTTTATATAAAAAAAGAATAAAAAATTTCATTGAAAGAAAAATTAGTAAATCCCATCAAAGAAAAAAAAAAATCCCAAAAAGAGAATTGAAAACAAAACGAATAATAAATTCGTGCCAAAAAAATACAGATTAACATATTTAGATAAATTTATATTATTAAATAAAAACTATTAAAAAACAAAGGAACCACACCAATCAAAGAATATCGGTGGTGTCTCTAAGAAGAATCCTTAGAAGAGAACCAAAGTGTAGGCTTTATCCAAAATTTTCACTCATAATGGTTATATGATGGGCAACTAAGGGAAAAGAAAAAATGGATGGTTTTTTATCTTGCCTCAAATGAGGCTAATATATATATATATATATATATATATGTGTGTGTGTGTGCGCACGCGCACGCCTGGTGGGTTAAAAGAGTCCGAGACTGGAGTCCACCCACCATTGAAATTAGGTTGGTGAACTAAAAAATAGATAGTCTTTGTGCAAAGAGCTTCAAAGAGAAGGGGAGAAAAAGATAATAATAATAATATTAAAGAACTAAGTCTTAGGTCTGTCACATATTTAAGTAAATGATTACATTTTGAAGTAAAGGTTTGAATGCAGAAACAAAATTAAAAAATTAATTTTAAATGAACTAAAAATTAAAATTTTTTATATAACTGTAAAAATTTTCAACAAATTAATTTTAAGTGAATCAAAATATATAAAAAATTAAATTTTAATAAATTATTTTTTATAAATATATAAAATATTTTTTAAATTAAAGTTGTCTCGACCCATTCGAACTAGTCTACCTCCGTCTCTGTTTATAGATATTTAAATGAGCACAATGTTAGAAACTTGAAGTATTTATATAAAAACAACAACAAATTGATGTGTAATTTTAAGGTGATGTAATTTTAGGAATCTATCAATTATGAGAATATGCAGCAAAAGGAAACGAATATGTTATCTAGATGCTAAATATGCATTCTCATGTATTAGCAATGTTAAATGATAAAATAACAATGAAATTTCTCACAAAAATTAAATATCACTAAAATATGTTTTCATATGTACTTGCCATAATAAAGCAATGAAGGATAAAGCTTAAAAAAAATTAAGAATAATCACAAGTTCCTATGTGATAAAATCGAAAAAAAATCATTGGCGAATAAAAAATGTGATTTCTACATATGATTATGTGGAACAATAACTTGTCACAATTTTATAGAATAATTGATTGTAAAATGTTACAATATTATATACCTTAATATAAAATTTATATTTATATGAGAACAATCTTAAATATCACACGTGTGGATCTAGAACTAATGAATAAATTTTAAATAAATTTTATTTTTTATTTAAAAATTATAGAAAATTTAAGAAGTCTCTGTCAAAACTCTATTATACATTTTATTTCTAGTTTTAAATTTTTGGAAAATACTGTTTTTCTATCTTAAAAATTATAATATTTGGAAATTTTTAAAAATTTATGAGATTTTTCATTTTGATTGACTCTGCATTATTTTATAATTTCCAGAATATATATATATATATATATATTGTTTTAGAAAATAAATATGTAGATATATATGATTTTTTTGATAAATTTAATTTCAATTGATATTTAAATTTTATTATTTTTTAGGAGAATATTGGTTTAATTTGATCAATTTAAAATATTCTTATCAAATCAATATTTTTAAATTAAATTAAAATATTATTATAATCAAACCGTCGATTTTGATTCGATTTATCGATTTCAAATAACTTTTTTTTTTTTATAAATCGTTATTATTTTATTATAAATTTTTAAAAATTACTAATAAAATATAAAAAAAATTCAAAAATAATACAATATTGTATAATTCAAAACTTATTTATTCAATTAATTAACATACTCAAAATTTATATTTTTTCTCAAAAATTAAATTATTTTTTATTTATCATTAGTTAATTTTTATGGATAATATTATTTTAAATTTTAAATTAATATTAGGTTAAAAAATATGTGATTGTATATAAAATTAAATTAAATATATTTAATTATAATAATAGTTATATATAATTTTAATTTAATTTAATTTAAAATTAAAAAAATTTTAAATTATAAATTAAACTAACTTTTTAATTTATTTTATTTTTTAAATCAATTTAAATTAAATAAATTATAAAATTATTAATTTTAATTTAATTTAATCAATTTAAATCAACTAAACTAACGAGTTGAATCGATTTTACACTCCAATATCACCGTACGAATATGAAGGAAAGTATACATTACGTCAATGTTAGAAATTTTTAATAAATTAACCTATTTGTTGTAATTCTGTTTTTTAATTTTTAGGAGTTAATTTAGGTAATGAATTTTGTGGGTCTACCAAAGCGAAGGTTCAGGTCTTTCGCTAGGGTTTCAGGATCCACCGTTATCAAAGGCTCAGGTCTCTCTTTTATCTCTTCAGGAAAGTCTTTGTATGTCTCTATTTGTGTTTCTTTGATTTTCAAAAGTTTTCATGGGATTAATTATTATTATTATTATTATTATTGAATTTCTTTGCATTCCTTTCTCTTGCAGACATAATCGTTTTCAGTTTTTCTTTGAGTATTTTTTTATGGATCAAGAATGGGTTTTGGGCTCTCGATGACGAATCTACTCAAAATACATATAGGATTTGAAGATTCATTGTTTTAGGAATTTGGATTGGTAAGATTTGTTCGAGTTGCCTGCTTCGCCTGATTTTGGCTATATTGTTAATATTTTGAAGGATTTCGTGAGGTGGACTTTCTTTTGGTGCGTTCTTGATTTAGTTATAGAAATGTTTTGAATTTTGAGCATTGAACCTTGATATACTTAGGACTAGGATTGATGCACCCAGTTGAACTATTAAGTACTTTGTTTGTATTTGTGGATTTGTCTTTGGATTAATCAGTCTGGTTAAATTGTAGATGAGTTGCTGTTAATTTTCTGAACTGTCTTGCCTGGAGCATTCTTGGGAGATCGTTTGTTTCTTGAGACAATGCCGTCCACCGATGGTCATGATTCCTCATTACCATCACCATCACCCTTTCGCTCAGCATCTCCCTTTCGCTCGTTGGGTCGCTCAATTTTTAGTCCTAGGCGTGAACATGTTCAATCTACTGAGACTATCCATGAGTCCAGTTTCTGTGATTTAGAACTTGAATCATTTCAAAAACAGGTTGCAGAGCGGCTTCATGAGCTGTCAGGTGTTAACGATGATGAATTGCTCTCTATCGAGTGGGTAAGAAAGCTTTTGGATGCCTTTGTATACTGCCAAGAGCAATTCAGGGTAATCTTGTTGAAAAACAAAGCCCAAATCTCAATACCACCTTTGGATCATTTGGTTGATGAATATTTTGAGAGGAGTCTGAAGGCGCTAGATATTTGTAATGCAACTCGTGATGGGATTGAGAAAATTCGTTTATGGCAGAAGCATTTGGAGATTGTTGAGATTGCCTTGGATTCTCGCCAGAGGGTAGTCGGCCAAGGTCAACTACGTCGTGCAAGAAAAGCATTGATGGATTTGGCACTAGCAATGCTTGAAGAGAAGGATACTGACTCAGTTTTGTCACACAGAAACCGATCTTTTGGGCGGCATAATGCAAGTAAAGATCGCCATCAGCAAGCAGTTAGGCATTCTCGTTCACTCTCATGGAGTGTTTCTCGATCTTGGTCTGCTGCTAAACAACTTCAGTCGATTGCAAACAATTTGGTCCTTCCTCGGGTAAATGAGATTGTAGCTACAAATGGGCTCGCACTTACCATTTTTACAATGAGTTCTGTACTCATGTTTGTTTTATGGACTCTTGTTGCTGCGATTCCTTGTCAAGACAGGGGACTCAATATTCATTTATCTTTCCCCCGCCACTTGTCATGGGGTATTCCACTTCTCTTTCTTCATGAAAGAATTGTGGAGGAATCCAAGAAGAGAGATCGCAGAAACTCCAATGGGTTGCTTAAAGAAATTTATCAAATTGAGAAATGTGCTCGTCGCCTTGCAGACTTGGTCGATCTTCCTGAGTTCCCACTGACAGGGGAGCACAAAAATGAAATAGAGCAGGGAATAGGAGAGTTGGCACTGGTTTGTGAAGCTTTTAAGAAGGGTTTGGATCCACTTGAACAACAAGTTAGAGAGGTATTCCGTAGGATAATGGGGTGTCGAAACGAGGGCCTTGAAGTCTTAGGTGGGGCAAAAGATTCAAATAGTTGATAACGAACATCAACTGTATAAATATGCGGAATACATTCTCTTTTTAATTTTTGGCAACTATTGCAAGAATATTGATTTTAAATTGTTTAGCAGGTAGCAGTTTGTTGTCTCCCTCTTTATACATCCTGTAAAGATCACATTAATAGTGAATATTGGACATTATGTTGTATTTGGCTTCTTTGATTAGTTACAAAATGGTAGTTTTCTATTGTTCTTCTTTGGTGATGACTAAATATTTTCTGCATTGTCTTCCACAATAAAAGCTCTCTTTGGGATTGTATTTGGAAAATTAAAGTTGCACAATGATGAGTTTTTGTTTGGTTAATGTTTAATAACAACATAATGACCAAACTGGAATGTTGTAGGAGAAGATTTTACCCAAATGATAAATCTGTGGTTCTTCGCTCCGTGGGCAAAGCTACTAGCATTTGATGGAGTAGTACATGGGATCTGAGTGAGTCGTTCATTAATATAGCTTTTATCATATGGACGAGACATGGGATTATGATCTTAACTGCCAATCGATTTGGATGAGGTTGCGTTGGGTTAATGGGTTTTGGGTGAATCATATCGAGTTGATAATTTTGTGTCATTATAGAAAGATTAATTAGGTATTTTTTTTTTATGAAAATATAATATTTCATAATTTAATAACTAAAAAGAGTTCTAATATAAAATTTCACATACAATTTAATTAAAAATAAATATAAAATAAAACTACCATATATAAAAAAAACCATGTTCCATACATGACAAATTCATACATCCCTTCCGATCGTCGGAGATGAGCATAGGAAGCAGGATTTCCTAGGCTAGACAAACATCTTCTAATAGGCTACCATATGTGACTGTTTGGGTTTTATTTTCCATCTATCGTGTACCAGAGCTTTAATTAACGAAGTTATACGCTTCATGTTTCATGTAAGAATTGTGGAATTTCAACTAATTAAAATTGTGGAATTTCAACTAATTAAATTGATTAAATTAAATTTAATTAATTAAATTAAATTAAAATTGATGATTTTATAATTATTTGATTTGATTTTAGTTTGAAAATAGAATAAATTAAATATTTAATTTGATTTGTAGTTTAATTTTTTTTTCAATTTTAAATTAAACCGAACCAAAATTATATATATATAATTTTCATGAATGATCATTTTATTTAAATTTTAAATTAATAATAGATTAAAAAAATGTGGATGTATATAAAATAAAATTAAACATATATATATATATTAAAGAAAATGATTATTCATAAAAATTAACTAAAAATAAATAAAAAAAGGCTAATTCTTAAGAAAAAAAATAATTTTAGATATGTTAATTAATAAAATAGATAAATTATATTGTACATAAAATTATTTTTATATTTTTTTATTATCAATAATATATCATATCTTTTTTCATATTTATAATAAAGTAATGACATGATAAGCGAAACAAACTATTTTATAAAAAAAAAAATTATTTAAAATCAATAAACTATAAGTGATTAAATCAAATAAAATAAAATCAATAATTTAATTTGATTTAAAATTTTTAAACTAAAAAAATTAATTTAATTTAATAAAAATTAAATCCGTCAACTAATGTCACCTCTAAATATATTTAAGTGGCCATTTACTTGCTCTTACAAATCCACGGGTAAGTTTTATAGTTAATTTGCTGGCTACAATATTGTAATTGTTTTATACTATATGAATGATAAAACATACTATTTATCTTTGGCAAAACAAAATTCATTAAAGGAAAAAAAAAAAAAAAAAAAACTCCAAAATAAATCTGTCCAGTTCATTTAATTAATACGTGTAGACATGCCATAAACATATATGCGTTGGTCTTTAAATGCTTATGCATTTGTTATGCAAGCTCTCTCACTTCCTCACCACTTGAAAGTTCATAGAAACGGGTTTACAGTGAGGTTATGACTTCATGAGTAATTCAGTGTGGTGGGGGTGCCCTTATCAGCAGGAAGCAGCTGATTTGAGACGAGTGAGGCTATGACTTGATGTGATTCACTGTCGACTAAATATGATCAGTATGCTGAGCCAAATTCGAATTGGGAGTGCTCTTATCAGTAGGTAGCAGCAGCATAGTTGAGATGAGCATATACATCAAATGGCAAGATATTGAGATAGTTCAAAGGAGCTATATGCATACACAGGACATAAATGAAAAAGTATAAAATTGAATTCATGATTTGTCATAGCCACAAAATTCATTCAATTTAAAAGTAATTTATATAGAAATTCATTTTTTTTTTTTTTTTACAAAAAATTAATTATTTTATGAATTTAGTTTATACATAAAACAAATTATAATTTCAACATTCATTTACTCAAAACAGTTGTTAAATAATGAATTGAATTCCAATAGCTTCCATGAAAGTTCTGTAAAGACTCGTACTTAGACTCATCGAGCAGAACAATTATTCAGACACAAGCTGCTAAGCTACCAATCAACGAAAAGTGCAGGACTATGGCATAAAAATATCATCATGCAAAAATAAGTACAAAGCAAATGAAGGACGATATGTGAACATACATGCAACGCAGTGTTAACAGAGCATAAGCACAATGAATTTTAACATCTGGCTAGGTTGTGTCTATCACCTGAACATACTCATTCATGCACAACAAAAGATGGATTTTATTTGGATAGAGTTACACAGGACAGTAAAATCAAGCAGCATTCTCCAACAGAGATCCAAAAGAGAATCCAAGGATATTCCTGATAATAGAACAAAAGGAATTGATGCGGGAACCACAACTGAACCTGAGTAGACCATAACCATTTATCGGGACCCCAGCAAATAGAGCCAAGATGAACATCTGCCTTCAACAGAATATCTAAGGACATTCCTGATATTAGAGCAAAAAAGAATTGATAGTGGAACCAAATCCAACCTGAAAAGACCATAAACATGCATCTGGACCCCAGCAAACAAAGCTAATACATTGCATGCAGGTAGAAACAATGCAAGAACAAGAATCCTCTATTCAAGCGATATGGAACACCATAGGGCAAACAGACAGCAGTTGCAGAACTCGTAAGAACTTCCAAACAACCTTACAAGTGTTATGAAGAATGGAACTCTTCCATCTCTTCCATCCACAATGCCATGTAGAAAATAAGGGGCCTATATTCATTAAAATTGTAGATAGCTGCGGCAGTCCAAAAGACTTTTACTATTTTTAAAGTTTAAAATGATGTCCAATTAGCAACAAAGTAACCCAATCATGCATCCAAAAAGGCCATAAATAGCCACGCATCCTGCCAAAAGTTTAATAATATTAATAGGGCACAAACCATAAATTAACAACTAGCACGCAGCCAGTACAAGGAAAAAAGAATTACCCGATCACATCCAATATAACAAGACACTGATAAACAGGGTAACCCAAATGGTCATTTATGTATCAAACAGCTTCTGTTCCTCAGTAAGAAAAGGCATACTCCCAATGGTGGAACACTAACCATTAGCTCTCCAAATGCCCATCCACAAACAGCAAACCACCTCTCATAATTGTAATTGCCTAGGCAAGGTGGTGATAATGGTTTCAAACTGCCTATGCATAAAAGTCACAAGAAACCCAGCAGCAGTAATGGCATTCGAAGAGAATAAGACCCAACTCGAATGTGCATGTCAAGCAAGCATAAGATCTATCAGACCAAAACATGGAAGTCAGCATCTTAGGAAGAAAAA
>CANXYC010823239.1:0-20766 GCA_948193065.1 Aleurites moluccanus
TTATTTGAAGTTTTGTTGGAGAATTAAACCCGGTTGAAAATAGTTCCCGGCAAGCTGCTCAATTGAGGTGCTTCATTTGAACTAAGGGCAATTTGGTCTTTTCCTTTGAGATATGGAATTATATGGTGTATGCAACCTTATGGAATCATTTTAGGCATGCTTAAATCTAACCATTGGATGAAATGATAAAGAAATGGATGGTTGGATGACTAGGTTTCACCATTTCTACCATAAGCCTAATGTATAAGATCACATCTTTGATATTTAGGTGGATTTTTCCCACCACTTCACCATTGTCTTCTTCCTTAGACATTTTTATTCAGAAATTTCTCTCTCCTTTCTTCCTTAAGTTTCGGCCATTGATGAACAACACCAAAGCTTGATCTTTTCTTCCATTTTTGGATAGAAACTAGTTAATTCCAACCTTGTGAACATAGATATAACCTTACATTTCAAGGAAAAATAAGAAAAAGCTAAGAATCTAAGCTTTGAAGATTTTGAAGAACTTTTGGTAAGTTAATGGTTTTGTGATTCTTTTGATTCAAATATGATTATAAGGTGTTCTTTGATGATTATTGGTGTTCAAAACATATTTTGAATGGATGAAATTCAAAAAGATGGAATGAAACCCTAATAGGAAAAACTTTGAATCAAATTGATGTTTTGATGATTCTTTTGGTTTAAATGATGTGTATGATATGAATTTGTGGTCAAATGAAGAAAACAAACTCATTTGGTTAAAGATTCAATTTGGCCGAAATGAGGTTCTTGGAAAATGATGATTGATTTTGATGTTTAATAGGTTTAAAAGGTATGAATGATGTGTTTAACATGAATGGATGGATAATTGATGGAAAGAAACACATTTGGAATGATTATTGGTTTGGCCGAATGTGATGATGATGGATAATGCCTTAGTGCTTTGATTTTTAATAGGTTTAAATGAATGAATATTATGTATTTGATGTATATGAATGTTGTATAACTGAATGGTATTGAAAAATGGATGGATGGAATGATTTCCATTAAAATGGAACAATGTTGACTTTACTACTTTAAAGTGTTAGGCTAATGCAAATGAGGAAGTAAGGTTTGAATACAGTATAATGGCATAAATGATTGAAATGTATAAGTTTAAATGTGGAAAGGTTGTATGGTATAAGTGATTTGAAAGCATACTTGAAATTTGATGTATGTTAGGTATGAATATTGAGCTAAGTATTTGGAAGTTCATAACTTAGCATTATAATGATGAATATGTATAATGTGAATGAAATATGATGATAGAAATGCATTTGATGCATAAAAGATATGAAAAGTGTTTAAAGAGTGATATAGGGCCTTTGATGTATAACATGTGTCAATGTGTGTTTATATGTGTTAACATGCTTGAATATGACATGATATGTGTTTTTATATGGATAGTAATGAGTATAAGTCTTATAAGAGCAATTTGGTTATTATAGGGGATAAGTTTCCAGGCAAGAGCAGCCGACGACGAGTCGCGGGCTGGCTAAGTTTTCTGGGGGTTTATATTGGAGTTTTGCTAAGAGGTGGATATATATATATGTTTCATGCATTATTCATTCATAAGTCATGCATTTATGCATATGAAATGATATCCTGAATTGAAAACCATTAATTATCCATGTTTGGGCAGTTTTGCTAAAATGACCTAAAATAGCACTGCCGAAATGCCTAAAATTGGCCTAAACTTTGAATTGCTATAAAATTCATTCTGAAAGGCTTTTTGATATGAAACCAAGCCCAATTGTCTATTATATATATTTATTTGTTATTGGTATAAAGAAAATGCCATGAAAATATTGATTTCAAGGAAAACCAGAAAGTGCCTGAAAAATGAGAAACGGACCCGTAATTTAGGCTGCCAGTTGCGCTGGCGCTACTGGGCCCCAGCGGGCAAAAATATGATATTGAGCCAAATGTTTCCCTTGAACTTTATTGTGTTATATATTATCATTTAAGTCATATTTGAGACTTATATTGATATGTTTATGCTATATGAGACATTTGCATATAATATGTTATAACAGGACTACTTCGATGGTGTAGAAATAAACAATCGGCTGTGTACATAGATATATGTTATGACCTCTGCTAGGGAGGGATAAATTCCCTATGCCATGGTGTGATTGGGTGGAAATGTGATGGAAGAGAAATGAAATAACAATTTGTTATATGATATGATTTGACATGTTACAGGCTCTTGTTATATTATATGCATTATGGTTCATGATATGTATTTCATCATGTTATCATCAGTATTCATATATACAGATCATTAATGGATAGATGTGACTATTCATGAATAATATTGCATACTCATATATATTGATTCACTGAGTATAATCTTATACTCACCCCCTCAGTGGTTATATATTTTCAGGACCTCAGTGAGGCAGACATCCATTGGCTATATCATCTTCGGCCTTGGATCATAGATGTATGTATTTGAGGTCACTAATGTGTATAGAAGTTCCTTGGTATATAATGTATAGAGGGCTTGGATTGGCTAAAAGTATAGTGTCAAATATGATCAAATGATAATCAAATATGACATGAATATGTTAATGATGTACATATATATAATATGAGAAATTTATATGATGTATATATGATATGAGTAATAAATGTAAATATTGAAGTGCATATTGAGTTGTGATTGGCTACTGGAGGTTAAAAGGGGATGTATGCTTTATAAGAAATGTAATTTTTATGTTTTACGGATAGCTTAAGTCAGAGTTATAAAGGAAATTCTGTCAGTTTTTCTGTGAGAATATTATGATGATTTAAAAAAAAAATTATCACCTAAAATGTATCACAGGTTAAATAATGATTGTAAAAATTAAGTTAAAATAAAAGCATGGATTCTTCAAGGTACTGGTCGCCTTAGCATTACTCGTACCCTAGGACCGTCATGGTTTAAAATTGGGCCGTGACAATTATCTATCCCTTTTTGAATTCTAATATTCAAATAATATTATTATCATAATATTATCCCTTAATTATTAATTAACTAATAATTAATATATTAATTAATGGACCTGGGTCCTAACACCAATCATGGGGTTGCCCAAATCCGTCTATTAATTCTAATATTTTCTATTCATACATGACGAGAAACATCCCATCAATTACAAGCCTTATAAATATTTCATACTAGGCAAATAGACCGTGTGACTGGTATACAATGAGAGCTCTTTGCTATACACATGATAGGAATATATAGCCTCTCGATAAGTGTCTTTTGAGTAGATAATATGTGTACTACCCCATATTATTTATCACATTTCTTTGTCTCTCTTTTGATCTCATAACATTTTGTATTCACAATTATGTTTACTCATAAACATAACTGGTCGACCTGTGAACACAAAAATTGAAAGTAACCACTGAGCAATCTTTCTTTCTGCTTAGTTCCCTCAATCATAATTCAACTTGTTTTTCTAAATATGTCCCATCTGATCTAATCGCTCATGATCTTCTAGTAACACTTTAAGATAGTGAACATTGAATTATATCTCAGGAACTAGCCAAAAGTCATACGGATAATAATTTTGAGAATCATAATTTCCAAGGGTCCCATATTTCTAAAAGTTGAGATCATTAACTTTTGTCCTCCCTCTAGTCAAACTTTGCACATGTAGTATGAACACATGTCATAATGTTCTTTCCTTTTTCAATAAAAACATATCTAAGGTTCACCTTCCTTGCGTGTAACTATAGTCTATCACAAAAATTATATTTTATATCTATTCATTTTGTCCAGTATTGAATTTTGGATCTTCAGTGTAATATAAGCTGTTTGACTATCATAGTTTACTCAAAACTGATTCACTTGTAGCATCTCATATCTAAATGTTCCAAAATCTCTTCATTCATACCATCTTTTGCATTACAATTGAAAATCCTTATAATGCTATACATGATTATTTCTTGCTATACTAAGATATGACATCTCAATTAAGCAAGAAAATGAATCCAAAAGTGAATTACCTCAAATCCATATCTCTAACCCAATTGATATATGTATAGCTTTTGAATCTCAATTCTCCACATTGATAACACAATGAGTTATCTACAATACTTTTAAGATACCTTAATATATTTTTGAAAGCTTCCAACATGTTAAATCTAGGT
This sequence comes from Aleurites moluccanus, assembly GCA_948193065.1. Lineage (NCBI taxonomy): Eukaryota > Viridiplantae > Streptophyta > Magnoliopsida > Malpighiales > Euphorbiaceae > Aleurites > Aleurites moluccanus. The sequence continues at coordinate 4,162 of CANXYC010823239.1, forward strand.
TGAAATAATATTTGTTTACCATCTCAATAGTAAAGTAAATATCAGGTCTCGTATACTCTATTGCATATTTTGGACCTCCAACCATTCTCACATAAGAGACATTTTTCATTCATTCTTTTCTGTATGAAATTTTATGATATAATTTATAGCTCAAGCCTTTAGCTTTGACAATAGAAGTATCTATGAGTTAACAATTACGCATAATTAATCATTTTAAAACTTTTGTTATGTTTATCTCTTAAGAAAAAATAATAATTCTCTTATATGATCTCTTGAAAACTTAATTTCAAGAATATGTATTGATTCACCCATCATTCCTTCAAAAGTTGGGCAATAACCAATCTTTGATATTATGCAGATATTTTTTATTAATTTCAGTTATTAGCGTGTCATCAACTTATAATGACATAATGATAAATTTGTATTTGAAAAATTTCGAGACATTAATTTTCTCAAATGTAAAAATAATAATAATAAAATAAATATTAGATTAAATCTAATAAATTTCTTTTTTTAATCACGTTCAAATGATCGAAAAGTATTTTTATATAAAAAAAACTAAAATTTATGAATTTTATTTTATTTATATAAAAATACTTAATATATTTATTTCATTTATATAAAAATACATGATATATTTATTTTATTAATTAAATCAATTTAATATTGATGTTGCTTAAATTATTTATTTATTTAATTATGGATGTTGAAGGAGTATTTTAAAAAAAAAATTATATATAATTTAGATGCTTAAATAATTAAGAGAAAAAGAAAGATATTTAAAAAATAATTTTTATTAGAAAAGAGGACTTAAAAAAGTAATTTTTACTTAAGTAACTGATGAAAATATTAATTCCTTCTTTTTTTTTTTGGAATCAATTCAAATGCTTGACATATTCAATAATATCTTTAACAATTTAATAAAAAATATGAAAATTCATGAGTATTTTTATACCATATTAATTTTTTTTTTAGCTTTTCTTAGTTAACATGTGTTTCTATTTTATTTTATTTTTTTTTGATCGAAGAGGAAATTGAATTTTGTTTGCTACAAGATGAAAGAAAATGAACTAGCTTTTTGTTTTTAATATATATAAAACTATTTTAATTATTTCATGTAGATTTAAAAAAAATAAATAAATAAAATTGAAACAAAAATTAATTAATTAATTTATAGAAAAACATTAACTGACTATTAAGTCAAAATTTAGGAAAGAAATAGTAATTTTTCCAAATAAAAATTGTGACGAACTGATAATGTATAGAAGGTGTCTGATTTTGACACCCCCCAGCAATTAGCCACGGGAGAGAAATTTCATCCTAAACACTTAGCGGGCGCAAAGGAAGAAGAAGAAGAAACATGGCCCTCTCCATCTCCTCCACATTTCAACCAAATGAAGTCTCTCTATTTTCCTTTAAATTTCACGATAAAAAACGTCCATTCCTTTTATTTCCCATCTCAATCTCTATCCCAAATCTTAAAACTAGCTTCCCACTACTGCCCATTTGCCATGCTACCAAGTCTCAGACCAAACGCTCTTCTGCTTCCTCAACCTCTGCCAATAAGAAGAAGAAGAAAAAGAGTAAAAGCGGCGGCGATACCGCCAATCATGTAAGGGATGACGGTGATGATAATAATAATGAGGATTCAAACTCAAATTCGAGGTCATTGTCTTACCATCCAAATACACCACTTCCAAAGCCGCCAGCGGGATTTGTAGTAGATGAAACTGGAAGGGTTGTCATGGCTTCTAACAAGCGGATTGCTACCCTTGTGAGTAATTTGCTTTATTTCTTCCGTTTGAATATACAAATGGTAACATGTGTAAATGAATTGCTATGGATGTTTTTGGAAGTTAATTTGATTTGAAATTTCTGCAATCCCTTAGTATTTTGGTAAGTGGCTGGGTCTTGGTACTTCTAAGATCATTGGTATTTCAATGGTTTTCCTTTTCTTCTTGTTGTTTGGAATCTATAGATTTCGATTACTACGAATATCTTGGGTAATCCTCGGTAGTTGATTTTATTATCGTGATTGACTGGCAAAGAGAGAGAATCTTGATTGGCCATGGCTGAAATTTGACCTAGACTATATAGAATAATGGGCATAGTATATTACAAAATGAAATTCATTCTCATGGTGTATAGGTATTTTAGATGCATGAAATTAGTTCTTATTTTTTAGTGGGGGGATTTTGAGTCTAATTTCATATCAATGGGATGATTTAGAGTGGTTTGGCTTGGTGGACTTGTAGTGGGGCTTACTAAGGAGTGCTCATCTTGTTTTAACATTTCGCTAAATGTCAATCATGTGTCCTTTTGCTCTTGTTCTTATTGTATTATTGCTTCTCTCTCTTATCACTAAAAATACCCCCTTATTCACTTCATTTGGGGATTTTTTCTCTCTCTCGTTTCTAATTAATTAGTTGCCTCTCATTCACACTTTCTCTCTCCATGAACTATATCACTTTGATATATACATTTTGTTGATACATCTTAACATACAACTTTTTATTACACCTGGACATACATCTTGACACATTACTCACTTAATTTCATATGTGTGAATGCCTTGCTACGAAGGTTCCAGTATTCTACTTCATTCTTCACTTTCCACATGACATCTAAGCTCACGATGGTTACCTACTCTTTATTTCACACCATCTCTAGATTGTTACTTCACTCTCTCACGGAGTTGCAGAACTCAAAGAACCCTACATCTTGTTTGTAGTACATGAAATGATGTATTGAAAAAACATTTTGAACCTTGTTGTTGCACATTGTTTGGGTGTTCATCCAATCAAAGTTTCCATCAGCATTAAGATAGTTCATATGAAATGCTTTGTTTGTTTGTTTGTTTTTTTTTACATTCATCTATAAATTGGAGTCCTAGAAGAATCTAGTCTTGAGGAAGTAGAACTAAAATGAAAATTGCAATTTTAGAAAAGGAAAGGTAGGGATTAAATTGAATTAAGTAAAAGTGTTGCAAAACAATAGATTTTGATAGGTTATATTCTATCATGCAAAAGAATGGAGCGTGTGTAGGAAGACACTTGTAGGATCATGACAAGAAGGTTGGAATGAAGAAGCGCAAGAAATGTTCTGTGTAATCATAAAATCCTATCAAGTTTTGAGGCAAGTCCTACAAGATCACATATTGTTCAGCTATGTCATGTGGTATTGGTGGTGAAGAATGTCTTTTGCATGATTTTTTTGGTAGAGATGAAGATGTTAAGATATCCTGTGTTTATTACCAGAAAGGACTGCTTAAGAAATGAGCGAATTCTCAGGATGGTGAAAGTGACACATACTAAGAATAAGTAACACATGGGCTATATATTTATTTTAGAGAAAAATTGCGATTGTAATTATTTATTTTGTGCTACTTTCACCAAATGATTGGCAACCTTCTAAAAGTTCCTTTAATTATTTTTCAAATCTTCCAACTTGCAAAACTGATTAGCCTATTTAATTGATGACAAATTAATAAGCTGGGATGAAACATGTCAAGTTGTGTTGTATTAGCATGGCTTAATAATGGGTAACATATATCGTGTTCTTTTATTTGTCAGTTTAATCTTGCTGTTTTCAGGTTGATCCATTTATTTCAATTCTTAGATCTTAACACAACATAAACATGACACTATGACATAATTACCACCCGTTTTTCTTTAGCATTACTAGTAATAATATTTTTCCAAAGAGGAGGCCTAATAAGTTATTATCTTTTAATATTTTATATGAATAGTGAATCTCACTTCTTTTTTATTTTACGTTGTTCTTTTTCTTTGTATATTAAGAATAAAATTTTTGGTGTTTGATGAGCAATGATCCTTGTTGTATTTGGAAAATTGGTATTACGAGATTTAAGGGATTGGAAGGTGTTTTCAGTGAGTGATGAGTTGAATCAGTTGATTGTCAGGTTTGAAAAAATTTTATTTATGCGATTTGGAAAGGGACTGAAGCATAGATGGTTGCAACATTTCATAGTGTTTAGATTAGTGTCTTTGGTAGGGGGTAAATGCTTAAATTTTTCAAGATAAAATTGTCTATATTTTTCAAGATAAAATTGCCAATTAATAACAATTAGTCTATTGGGATTTTCTTAGTATGATAACCATGCCATTGTTCCTTCCATTTGTTCTTCTCTTTTTTATTTTTTTTTTTCATACATGAATTCAAAATTCTAAAAAAATATTGACAGGTTGATTCCTCGAATAATTATCCATTAGAGTGCATTATAAGGAGAGTATTTAGAAGTTCACATGGGGATGAATGCATGCTGCTGTGCCCAGCAGACACGTAAGTAACTATGTTCCAATGTGGTTTTGAAATACATTGAATTGAATTTTTTTTTTCCTGATATCTAATTCTAGTACTTGTTGCTGCAGGCCTGTGCAGATATTAAAGAGCACAAATATTGATGGGTGGTCAGCTGTATGTTTCTCTAGCCTATAATGTTGTATGGACACGTATTATTAAATATTCAATTTGAAATGTTTCTTGATTATTATCTATATAGACACATGTCATTAAACATTAGAATTAAGTAAAAAGTTTAGTGATCTCCAATGTCAATTACCCCATCTTTACCTGAAAATTATGAATTGCAATTGAAACTACAAACACAGAAACTAGATTCAGATTATCTTTTAGTAGTAATCTTGACTAACTATTGCTATAATTAAAGCACCAAATAAGAAACTGTAGATTTATACGTATATAAAATAGAAGATAAATTCATACACAAAAACCTTGATATTGTACCCAAAAGCCTTGATACACACAAAGGATGTTTGTCCCCTCCTCATTTCTCATACCTTAGCCAAAACCTCCATGGACTTTCTCATAATCTTGTTGATAACTTCTTACATGTCCATTTAGGTCTCTACCAGTGAAAAAAATTCTTTTCATTTGTATGCTTTGCATTAGGTCGTCCTTATCCTTTCAAAACTTCTGTTTGCTCTTACTATCTAATCCAATTTGTGGAGTATAAGCACTAACTACATTCATCACCTTTCCCTCAAGAACTAGTTTAACTATTATAATCCTATCCCCTACTTTTCTAACTGCTACCTCAACATCTTTCAATGTCTTATCTAGAATGTATTACCCACCTTTTTTTTTTTTTTTTTCTCTCTTACCCATTCAGTCTCTTGAAATGCAAGCAATATTAATTTTTATCTTTTCCATGGTGTCAACAAGTTCCACCAATCTTCTTAAGAAAGACCCAATATTCCAAGTTCCATCTCCTCTCCATGATATTTTCCATAAGCAAAGAAAATAAAATTTAGCGACATAGTGACCTGATTTTAGTCAAGGTGGTGGTGGTGGTGCAATGAAGATAGGAGGCAGGAGTATCAGTGGAGGTGGAAAGAGATAGGTGATTGATATGTGAGTGTGAGAGGCGATTGTGATATGTGAGTGAGAAAGGGAACTGTGATATGTGTGTGCGAGCAAAGAGAAAGAAGATGGGCTGGAGAGAGAGAGAAGAAAAACTAAAAAGTTATTAACCTCTGTCTCAAAAAGATCATAGTTTAATAGTATAATAAATAAAATGTTATTTTTCCTTAATCAATACATTTTTCTTTTTTCATTAATTTATTGCATTGAAAGTCTATTTTAAAAATAGTGGAGTAGTATTTGCTTTGGGAATATAAAACTTATAATAAACTTCACATTTTACAAGTAAGTTTTTTAATTCCTAGTTAAGTATTAATAAGGGGTAAAGAAGGAAAATAGAGTAAAAAATAATGCTACTAATAGGAAGGTGACAATCTTTTTGGGACATCTAAAAAAGGAAAAGAGTGACAACCTTTTGGGGCTGAGGTAGTTTTTTTATATTTTACTTAATCAATTTTTTTTTTTTTCAATTTTGACCAATATTGGTAAATTGGACAAAATTGCATGTAATTCCTCAAAATGAGACAAATTTGACAAAATTAAAAGTTTTGGACACAGTTGTAAAAACATGCAAATTTTGGATTTGTTAGGTTATTAGGATATATATGATGCATGTCTTGAATTGAATATAATGCTGTTAATACCCACACTTGTGCGCATTAATGGAAGTTCTTATGGAAACTTTTGTTGGTAATTAATAGCTGATGCTATGCATTTGTCAACTTATATACAGTTACTAAATTATAATTTTTGTTACAGTGAGGTCTACAGCAACGTATGCTAATTCCAGTGTCATCAAAGAGAAAATAATCAGAAATTCTGCTTTCTAATTTCTTCCTAATTATTTGGGGTAGAAGAAACTGAAAACATTTGAAACTTAGATATCAGCCACTTGTCTGTGTCTTCTCATGTTAGAGGCGATCATAAAGTAAAAATCTGAACCTTATTGCTTTGTCTTAAGGTTTTGCACAACTACAATATTCCATTCTGTTTGTTCATGGGTTCAAATTTTTATTACATGTTTCAAAATTTTCTGCAATTATTAAGAATTTGATTAAAAAAAAAAAAGATGCTGGCAAAATTTGTCTTCCACTCCAAGGACCATATGTGCACAATGCTTCTTATGACTTTTGTCCCACTATCTGTCCTTGGGAGAAAAACTTTTGTTAAAATTATAGAATGATTGAGATATGAAGGGGAGAGGTGCAATTGGGTGTGAGATTAGTGTTGTGGGCGATAAAATTGGACAAATAAGCCGCTGGAGAAATTGTCTTTTCCTGGTTGTTTTTTAAACATTGAAGATAATTAATTAGCAATTTCTGCTTTTCATTTGGTGGATTACCTTCCCTTGCTCTTTCCATTATTTCTTTCCCTGCCTTTTCTCCCTGATAAATCTCACTGCCAACCTTGTAATCGGCGTGTTTCAACATTTTAGGTCAGTGATGAAGAAGTTGAAGTTATTCTTCCAGCTGCTGCATATGCTCTGGCCAAGATACACATGCACCTAGTACATAGCGGGTACAACAGAATAGAGATTGTAACAAATTGAAAATATTTCAATTTATTTTATTTTATTTTTTTATTTTAGTTCTATAATTTGGCTTGACATAGTTCTATTTATATTTTATATTATCTTATCAGATTCTGTTATACAGCAAGGGGAGGATTTTGTTACTTAGAAGATGATATATTTGATTTCCGCACAGGTAATGGCATTACCTGTTATAATGCTCCTTGTGGTAGTTAAGCTATTAGTACTTATGGTAGAAATATCAATTGTCAATCCCACTTGTTAGTTCTTTTTCTCTTTTGTTAAGGGAAGGTTGAGGGTGAGGGGGAAGCAAGATTTTTAATGGGGTTGAATAATTGGGGTGTCATGGCCAAAGTGTAACAATCACGGCCAATGCTTTGTTTGAATTTTTTTCTTTTTCAAGATGATGCAAGCAATAGTTAAACAAGTTTCATTAAATATGGTAATGTTTCCAATTCCTAACATCAATAATTATTGAAAATAACTTTAATTCTCTAGTCATAATAGACATTAATGATATATAAAGCACATAACATGAAAATAAAAAAATCTTCAAAGTTGACTATTAAGTTTAAATTATAAATAAAAAAATTGAAAAAGTTTGAAAGTAATATTGTTCAAAACCATGCTCTTAATATGACTGCTGAAAATGCTTTTTGATAACCTTTGTTTGGATATAAATAGGCTGAACCCCATTAACTTAAAAAATATGGCCATGTAGATTTTGGGCTTAGAAAAGAAAAAGAAAAGAAAAGAAAAGAAAAAGTGAAATCATCTAGGGTTTCCACATTTTGTTTCTAGCTTTTTTCCTCTGCTTCTCTCATACTACATACAGGTGTGCCTGCTTTCTATATTGCACATGTAGAATTTTCCTCCAATCTCCCTCTCGTTTTTCTTTGTATATTCTGCTGAGAAAGCGGCATTAAAGAAAGGGGGGGTGGGGGTGTTTAATATGTTATGACATACAAGCAGAGCATTGTTAAAGAAAAATAAAGGTTATGTGGCATAGTGACTGTTACACCTTCCTGAGTCAGTCTTTATGTATCAGTTGCCTGTGATTTCAAAATAGCCACCCTGAAACAGAGTGTCAGATTGCACTGTGAATTGGTGGAGTTCTTATATTTCAACCTATGGGGGCCAACACTGCCTGCACCATGGGGCAGGGGGCCAACTTTTCATTCCCTATATCTTGGGTAAATTGATGTGTATTAATTGGCATAGTGTATTAGTGTAGCTAATAGTGACAATTATTGGTGTAGGTTATCAGTGTTGCTAACGTTGACATTCTTCAACAAGGATAATTACATGCACTAGAAGTGCTCCAAAATAAAAAGATTTTAAATTTGAAATTTTCTGATATCAGGTCCATATTATATTGTATGAGATATGTCACTAACTTGTGCCCATAAAATGTTGCAGACGATGGTCAGGATGTAGATGGCTTACCAACTGAAGGTGTAGAAATTACATGCTTTCATTTGGTAATGTGATAACTCTTGATGAGAACATGCAGTTTGATTTCATTGGTCTTTTGTTTAAATGACAATCCTGGATTTAGTGGAATGCCTTTTTGTGTTCACAAATGTGTTATTTGATTTGTATATGATGGCAGACAATAGCAAAAACTTATAAGTTTGCACAAGACTTTTCTATGGAACTTTTTATTTGTCTATTTGTGTCTTCTTGTTAGTTTTGGGAGCAAGCAAACTCAAAATTTAGTCAAAAGATCTGGAGGTATTATTGTTAATTGTAGAATTCAATTCTGATAATTTCTAAACATAATTACTTTAATTTGTGGCTGAACATAGAAATTGCATTTTGTAAACTATTCTTGGACCACATCTTTAAAAAATATGAGCAAAGTCTTCTATACTTCAATTTATGTGCTCTTTAATCTTCTCCCTGTCCATGTAGTGTTTTACTTTGAAGCAAATCACTGTGGGTTTTCAGTCATTGGTAAACAATCTTGTCCTATGCTTGTTGCCATTTTTGACTTGCTACAACTCATTTCTTCTAGATGCATTCCTTGATATCTCTCTTCTACACTTTTCCCTTTTTTTCTTATTTTTTTTTTTGTAAACATGAATAGGAATATATGCTTTTATTGGTTGTTTGTTTCAATAATTTATCCTTTAGAATTAGGAGTTCTTATGAATTATGATTCTACATTATCCTAGTTTCTTTATATTTGTCTATCTTTCCCTAATATTTCAACTCATCGTTCGAGTGCTAATTGTGGTAGCATAGAAATTGCTCTAGGTGTAAACATGCAGTTATACTGATTGTTGTATTTTGTTTGGAAGTATGGATCCATCTAACAGATGTAAGGGGCAGAAAAAAATGAAGAAGATGAGAGGAAAAAAAAGGCCCCGTCTTTAATATGATCAAAATAGGATATTAAGGAGGGAAATTTGCAGATTGAGACTTTTTCAGCTTTTTGCATAGTGTGGCTACTCTTAGGGCACAAATGTGAAACCTAATTGTTGCGAGCCTGAGACGGTTTACGATGGACCTTTTTAAAAATCTATACTCATATTACCAATAACTGCAAATTTTCATTGCCCTTTAAAAACTAAGTTCATGTCTGCCTTTTATTTGTTTATGCAGGATGGTGCTCATTACATGATTTATACACCATCTGATCCACTTCTCTTTGTTGCTGTCAAGGTAATTTCAGATACATTGTTCTGGGAGGGACAGATGAAATCTACTGTTGCTTTTCTCAAAATAGAATTGCAGTCTCAATCATTTAATTATCACCTCTTTAGTGACATTCATCTGAGTCTCATTTTAGAAATATTTTATGTAACCTATAGAAAAGTTAAAAGGTTCAGTTAATTGATGGATCCATAAAGAAGTAGCTCCAGGCCAAAAACTCGCAGAAAAATATCTGCATTTTGTAGAATGAATGGCTCAATAAGATATAGTGTTCAGAAATGGTAGAGCAGAGTTTTCTCTCAAACAATCACATAAAACCTGCCCAAAAGCAGGTTCTTGAATTTGAATTTGAATTTCAGAATAGGTCTTCTTTCATTCATTGTTCTAACTCTTATATAGTTGTGTTACATAGATTAAGTACAAAAGAATAGTCTTAAGTCAGACCCTTACCTAAGCCATAACTTGCTTTAATCAATCTAGCCAAGTCCATGCTTGGCTTTTCTAACTTATAAGAAAGACTTACTTTCTACCTAACTCTACTAACTTGCATCTCAGCCAGCTTCTATAACTGAACTCAAACTACAAATTTCCCACCAAATCCAAAATAACAAGAGTGTGTTTTTAATTAAATTTTCAACTCTCAACACTCGCTGAAAATTTTCTTTGTGACAAGCTTTCCTCTTAAATCTTCAAACTTAGCCTCATGTAGGGCTTTAGTAACAATATGAGCAATCTGCTCTTCTGTGTTGCAGTGCACCGAGTGTATATCATGGTTCTTTTCTGCCTCTCTTAGGAAATGGAACGTAGTATTAATTTGTTTAGGTCTGCCATGCTGAACTGGGTTAAGATTTATTGTCCACATGGGTGACTGTAACTTCCCTTTTCTTTAGTCCCAATCAGTTAGGAGTTACCTAAGCCTAATAGCTTGGTTAGCAACTCCTGCTGCTGCCATGTGCCACCTCAGCAGTTGACTGAGCTACATTGTTTCTTTGAATTCCAACAAAAAATTCCTGAGCTAAGTGTAAAAGCATATCTTGATCTGCTTTGCAATCATCAGTGCTACCAGCCCAATCACCGTCAGAATAACTTTCTAGAACTCCCTTTTCAGCCTTGAGAACCTGATTGCTAGCTCAATATTTCCCTTCTATATCTCATGACTCTCTTTGCTGCACTAAAATGTGTTGATTGGGAGTTTGCATCAATCTAGTCGGTAGACTAGTTGCAAAAATTAGATCTGATCTTGAGGATGTTAGGTACAATAAGCTTCCGATCACACTTCTGTGAACCTTGGAATCTGCCTGGTAACTCCATCTTCTTTTGGTAGTTTTTCATTCATTGTAAGAGGAGTTGCAACTGACTCATAACTCTACATGTTGAATTCTTTTAATAAATCCTGGGCATACTTTCTTTGGGAGAGAAAGATGCCTTCACTGTATTGATGATCCATCCTGAGGAAGTACTTTTACTTCCCCAGGATTTGACTTCATATTCCAGATCCATTTCTTCTTTAAATTGCTGTAACAACTTTGAATCTCCTCCTGTCACCAAAAGATCATCAACATATAAAGACAATGAGCTGATTCTCATCTTCCCCTTCTCTAATATACAATGTAGCTTCATTCTCATTCCTCCTGAAGCCTTCCTTTAGCAAATGAGAGTCCATTCTATTGTACTAGGCCCTTTGGTGCTTGTTTTAGACCATTGAGAGTTTTCTTTAACTTGTAAACCATTCCGCCACATCTAGGAACTTGAAACCCTTCAGGTTGCTCCACATAAATGTTTTCTTGAAGCAAGCCATTCTAGAAGGCTGACTTGACATCCCTGTGACAAGTGCCACCAATAGCCTAATAGTATCGTACCTGGCTATTGGTGCACACGTGTCACCATAATCCACTCTTGGTTGTTGTGCATAACCTTAGCAACCAATCTGGCCTTAAATTCAGACCCATCAGGTTTAAGCTTGGTCCTTCATAGCTCGAGGGTGCAGAATTTTTGTTTATTTTCTATCATTTTTATTAACGTCCATAGGCCCATGCATAAGTGGACTTATAAATGGGCATGTGTTGGAATCCACTTGCACAAAACCAATTGGCTTGTGCTAAGTCCAATACCTACTTACTTATAAGTCCTTTATTTATTTTATTATTATTCGATGTGGGATACTTTTCCCAACACACCTCTTCAAGTGCAACCGGGCTTTGGCCCATGGCCTAACATCAACAAGCCGGTTGACATTTGCTTACAAATAGACTGGTTGACATATTTTCTTCAGCTTCAGTCCGGACTGACATTATCATCAGTCCAACAACGGGGTCTCACATGGGTTTCATGATCTAACCCATTTGGGAATGAAGCTCTGATACCATATTAAAATCCATGGGTCCATACATAAGTGGACATATAAATGGGCAAGTGTTAAAATCCACTTGCACAAAACCAATTGACTTGTGCTAAGTCCAACACCCACTCACTTGTAAGTCTTTTATTTATTTTATCATTGTTCGATGTGGGATACTTTTCCCAACATCAAACTCTTCCGTCATAGTTCGATTCCACACTTCAAATTTTGCTGCTTCTTCATAGATTGAGGGTTCACTTGCTGCTAGGTCGCATCTCTCATAAACTTCAGCTGAAGACTTGATTTTGAGTACTGGAGTGTCAGTAGTGAGCTCCACATCTGAGTTTCCATCTCTACTTGATCTTCATTGCTTGATTCTTCAATTTCAGCATCTATCTCATTTTCGAGCTGAGTTATTATATTGCCTTTCAAAGCTTTCTTCTTTCCCAGCCTCAGTAAACTTCTTCGTCTATCTCTGCATTTCTGCTCACCATAATCTTGTTGGTTTCAGGATTGCGAATCTTGCAACTCTTAGATTGTGCTTCAGATCACGAGAAAAGACCTATTTCTGCCTTTTCATTAAGTTTTCCTCTCTGCATGGCTGGTACAAGAGCATAGCAGACTGCTCCAAGACTCAGGTGCTGCACTAATGGTTTGAACCTCAGAATAGGTTGTCTTTCATTCTTTGCTTACTCTTACATAGGTGTGATTACATAGATTGAGTAAAAAAGACTGCTCTTAAGACAGACCCTTACCTTAACCATAACTTTCTTTAATCAATCTAACCAACACTTAGCTTTTCTAACTTGCAAGAAAGACTTAGGTGGTGTTTGAAATTTTCAGGATAAAAACTTGATAATCTGATTCAACACTTAATTTTAAAATTTCTAACATTTGATCATTTTAAATTGTTTGGTAACACCTATCTTAAAAGGCTTAATAAAGCTAAAAATTACTTAAAATGACAAGTAAACTTTTAATTTGAAATTCACACTGATACAATAAGTTATTAGATTTTTAATTTTAAAATTATTCCCTCTGTTTTATTTATATAGGTACAACTGTTTTTACACAAGGATTAAGAAATAACAGTTTTTTTTTAACTGAATTTTTTTTTTCGTAATTTGCCCTCAACACATTAATTACTGTCACTTTCATTTTGTTGTTTTGATTTTTCATGAAAATTATACTCAGATGAAAAAATTTATTGGATGGTATTCAAGAGTATAAAGGGATAAGCAAAAGTCAATAAGAGAGATTTTAATTCATCTTTGGTAATGTAATTTAATTTAATATAATATGAAAAATTATTTACCACTATATAGAAATTGTCATACAATTAATGTATTTTACAATTCAAAAAAGAGCAAAATAGACTTTGTACTTTAAACTAAATATATTTCAAGTAAATTTGTCTATCTAAATAAAATGTCTAGAATAGAAATTTTGCCTATATAAATGAAACGGAGGGAGTATATTACTTGTATTATTCAATACTTAAATTTTCAACCTTAATGTTCAGTTTTATCAAACATGACCTTACTTTTCTACCTTATCCCACTAACTTCTTGTTGCAGCCAGCTTCTATAACTAAATTCAGAATTCAAATTTCTCATTAAAATTTCAAAGTAACTAAAGAGCTTCTAAGTAAATTCTAAATTGTCAACATATAGAGTTAAATCTGAATTTGACCAAGTCCATAAATAAAATATTGCTGATATGGAAGTCTTATTTGTCCACAAACTTGACCCAGTTGTATCACTAATGAAGTAGCTAAAGACACCCTAGGAGGTCTAACCAAACTTTGAAACCCTTGACATTATCCTTGATAAGCTGACTGCCCCCCGGCCACCCCCCCCTTTTTTTTTTTTTTTGAGCCTGATATGTTGCCATTTATAATGAGTAGCTTTTTAAAAAATAGTTTTTTTTTTGCCATTGATTACATACATCAAAGGCTGAATTCTGAAGAACAGGGAGTCTTTTCATCTTTATGTTGGGAATGGAACTTATAAAATTGGATTTTTTTCGTGCAGGATCAAAATGGGCAACTGCAAGTTGCTGATGATGTAAGCAACATACATTTTAATAACTCATTTGCTGTTCCATTCCTATAGTTTTCTGTGTGCTGCATTAAGAATTAGATATCTAATTTGAATTTTGATAACGGAGCATTAGAAACTAATATTATGCAAAGACATTTGTACCTTTGGCTTCGAAAACTGCATCTCACATTTTACATAGCATGTGCCATATAGACATACCTACGAGGCATTTATGAAAAACCATGAAAACCTATGTCTAGTCGAGGTGATATGTTACAGTGCATATATCACTATTTCATTGACAGTTCATTGGCTTCAATTCTGTGCTTGTCGTTAGAAATATTGATATTGTGAATGTTGCATTCATATATAATCTCAACTTGCTAGCGTTTTGGGGTATTGGTCATATATTGTACTTATGGTTGCCCTGGTATGCGAGAGGACAATGTAAGGTTGAATTGGACAAGTAAAACTGTTGTCCCATGCTATATTTCGTGCAAGTTAGACAGGATAAAACAAAAAACAATGGAAAAAGAAAACAAATTCTATTGCTGTTAAAGATTTAAGGAAAAAATAAAATATAAACATATACAAACAGAACATACAATTAGTTAACTGACAATATATGCCCAAAATGTCTTATTTGCATCAATTATTTTGATAATTAAATAAATAATATATTAATTTATTCTACTAACTTAATATAAAAATAAATGATTTTATTGATTTAATGAATTTTAAACAAATTTATTGATTTAATTAATGTAAATATTTCTTCAAAATTTCCAAAATATTATATATTACTTTTTATTTTAAGAAAATTTATGTATCTAGATTGTAATTATGTTTTGTACTTTATGTACTATGTAGTGGTTTGTTTTATATTTAATAATTAATAATTGATTTTATTTAAATTTCTTAATGCTATTTTTTTTTTATTTCATTTAAAAGTTTGAATCTTAATTCACAATTTTGGTAAAAGAATTATTAAAATTCAATAAAGGGAGATACCATTGCTACAATCAAATGGCTTTAAACATAGTCTCCATAAAAATCATAATATTTGTCATTGTTGTCAAAGATGGTCCAACCCAGCTGGTTGGACCAGTTTAATTAGGAATCGAAACTAAGGCTGGTCTGGGTTAGATGCAAAACTTTTCTAACAACAACCCGATATAAACTGGCGTGAACCTGTTGGAAAATTGACGGACTGATCAACTCGGTCTGGTTTAATAGAATAAACCAGTTTTTATTTAATATCTGAAAATAGGAAAAATGTTACCTCTGGGTATCGAACTTGTGGCTGTAGATGAGTTTATATTGTCTTTACCATTTGTTTCAAGATAAAAATTGTCTTGACCTATTGTGCCAAATGAATTGTTGGTGGATTACAAACCCACAATCATATTATATAATAATATACACACAAAATCTTATAAAAGTTATTTTAATTATTTTTTCGTAATTTCTTTTAGCAACGATAAAATTTACATCTCTCAAATTATTTCTTATATTTACCAAAATTATTCTAATTTAATTTACATTAATATATATAAAATACTTATTTTTACATTGCAAATGGTAGAAATGTGGATTTCTACCCACCTCACTTTCTCTCCTCTAGCTTACACACCTTACCAAATGCACTGTTTGTTACAAGCAGTAGTAATCACAAGCAACCAAAAGTAGACAAGTAATGTCTTCATGTACAAAATAATAGCCATACCTCATTATTAGAAATCATGCTACTTTAAAGAAGATATTGCGTGTCAGGATCTTTTGTACACTAGTGAACCAAAACATTCAAGTTTTAGGATCACAATGCAAGTAACCTACGAGTTTTGAAGGACAAATACATATATATTCCGCTACAGTTTATTAATTATGCTCTGATTTCCCAAAATAGTTTTGCTTTATAGCTCCTGAATTCAACAAGATAAAATTGGTGACTAGTAAAGGTCAAGAATTCAATTAATCATCCAGCAAGAATAATGGAAAAGGGTGTTTGGTTGCTGAGTCACAGCTGTACTTGTCATTTATATGTATTGTTATGCCGTTTATAAGTATTCTCTGCCTTTTTTAGCTAGCGTGTTTCAAGTTATTCTCTATGCTGGTGCATGAGGTGCATGTATTTTTAACCAACTAATCTGAATGGTTACATTTTGATTCAGAAGTTGTTAAAAAGTGGAGATTGCTTGATTTATTTTCTTACATTAAGTAGATTCTTTCGTGGAAACAGGATCTGTTGGAGGACCCTGCTATCATAAGCGCTATAGATGAGGAGACTGAATTCAATGCCCTGGTGGTATGTACTTGCTCTTTGCACAATCCATGAATTCTTTGCTCAGTGAGAAACCTGTATTGATTTTTCATAATATCCTTTTTACAGGAGGAAGAGGCAGCACTTTTAGAGTCCTTGATGGGTGAAAGATGATCCAAAGTTTTTCCTTGGAGGTGACTTTTACTTGTAACTGAAAAAAAAAAAAAAAAAAAAAAAAAAAAAAAAAAAAAAAAAGTCTCGCTCGGGAATGCATGTAAAATTTCAAAACTGTTTTTTTGTTTTTTTTTTTTTTTTTAGTTTTTTTTTTTTTTTTTTTTTTTTTTTTTTTTTTTTTTTTTTTTTTTTTTTTTTT
>CANXYC010823256.1:0-13247 GCA_948193065.1 Aleurites moluccanus
ATATATATATATATATATATATATATATATATATATATATATATATATATATTTTTTAGCATTTTTACTATTAAATATATATGATTTTATTTTATATACAACTACATTTTTTAACCTAATATTAATTTAGAATTTAAAAAAATACCATCCATGAAAATTAACTAAAAATAAATAAAAAAATAATCTAATTCTTAAGAAAAATACAAGTTTTGGGTGTGCTAATTAATGTAATAGACAAGTTTTAGGTTATATAATATTGAACTATTTTTGAAATTTTTTATTATTGATATTTTCTTGATGTTTTTCTTTAAATTTATAATAAAATAATGATAATTTATAAAAAAAAATATTTTGGTTTAAAACTGACAAACTGAAAGTATTTAAATCTAACTAAAATTGACAGTTTGACTATAATGGTGATTTGGTTTGGTTTGATAACAATCATTCAAACCGATCAAACCGAACCAATGTCATTTTAGTCATACCCCTTTTGAGTATGTGACAAACCAACAACAAAGTCCATTGCAATATCCTCCCACTTCCACCGAGGAATTTTCAATTGTTTAAGCAAACCATATGGTCTCTGATATTTTGTCTTTACTTGTTGGCAAGTTAGGCTGCTAGCCACAACTATGTAATATGTTTATTCATTTCAAACCACCAATAGAACTCTCTCATATCACGATACATCTTAGTTGAACCGGAATGCACTGTGTAAGTTGAATTATGTGTTTCCTTCATAATTTCCTCCACTAACCCATCAACTCTAAGAACACATAATATAAAACCATATCTAAGGGTACCATCATCCCTATCAAAAATTCCTTATTACGACTTTGATAAACACTATCCATAATTCTACTTAACTCCTAATCTTGGCATTGGTTAGCCTTTATTCTATCTAATAAAACAAGTTTAACCTGAAAATTGAGCTAAAAAAGCTCCAAATGAGATATCTAACTTCACCTTCTGATTTGCTAATCGATGCATCTCACCAATAAAAGGCCTTCTCACCACAGATATGTGATCCAAACTACCATAAGACTTTCTACTCAAAGTATCTGCAATCACATTGGCTTTCCCAATATGATATTGTATGGTGCAATCATAGTCTTTTAGCAGCTCAACCCATCTCCTATACCTAATATTTAGATCTTGCTGATCAAAGATATACTTGAGACTTTTATGGTTTGTAAAGATCTCATAGGTCTCCATATAAATAGTGACGCCAGATTTTTAAGGTAAAAACTATAGTTGTCATCTCAAGATCATGAGTGGAAAAATTTTACTCGTGCCTCTTTAGTTGGCACGAGGCATAAGCAATTACTTGACCATTCTAAATAAAACCACAACCTAAGCCAACCTTTGAAGCATCACAATAAACTGCATAACCATTATATCTAGAAGGAAGGGCTAACACTGGTGTCGTAGTCATACGAGTTTTAAGGTCTTCAAAACTCTGCTCATAAGCCTCTGACCATTGAAATTTCATATTCTTTTGTGTCAATTTAGTCAAAGGAGCAACAATGCGAGAAAAATCTTTAACAAAGCGTCTGTAGTATCCTACCAATCCTAGAAAACTCTGAATCTCAATCACAAATGTTGGCCTTGGCCAATTGGGCACAACCTCTACCAATCCTAGAAAACTCTGAATCTCAATCACAAATGTTGGCCTTGGACAATTGGGCACAACCTCAACCTTCTTCTGATCAAAACTTACCCCATCATTAGATACTACATGCCTAAGAAAAGCCACCCTTCCTAACCAGATCTCGCATTTTGAAAACTCAGCATGTAGTTGATATTCTCGTAAAGTCTGAAGAACAAGTCTTAAATGATGTTCATGCTCTTCCTTACTCTTAGAGTACACCAAAATATTATCAATGAGCACTATCACAAACTTATCTAGCAAGGGCCTGAAGACCTTATTTATAAGGTCCATAAAAGCAGTATGAGCATTAGTCAGACCAAAGGTATCACTAGAAATTCATAGTGCATATGCCGAGTTCTAAAAGCATAATTAGTTATGTCCTCCTTCTTGATTCTCAACTGGTGGTATCCAGAACGAAGATTAATTTTTGAGAAATACTATGCACCATGAAGCTTATCAAATAAGTCATCTATGCATAGAAAGGGATACCTATTATGCATAATAACCTTGTTCAATTATATATAGTCAATGCATAGTCTTATAGATCTATTTTTCTTCTTCAAAAACAAAATTAAGGCACCCTAAGGAGAAACACTCAATCGAATAAAACTCTTATCTAACAAATCCTGCAACTACTCTTTTAACTCTTTGAGCTCAACAAATGCCATATGATAAGGAGGCATATATATGGGATCGATTCTAGGAACCAGATCAATACTGAATTCAATTTCCCACTCTAGAGGTAAGCCTGTAGATCTTCAGGAAGCACATCAGCAAATTCCTTAACAATTGGAACTTGTTCTAAACTAACACCCTCTGTTTGAATATCTTTGAAATAAGCTGGATACCCCTGACACCTCTTACATAATAATTGTCTAACACCGAGTTCAGAAAAATGATGTTATATAAAGCTATATTGCGATCCCTTTGAAACTAAAAATCTGCCTCTCTAAGAATTCAAAAGGTCACAATTTTGCTAAAGTAATCTAAAGAGGCATGATAAGAAGCTAGTCAATCCATACCTAAGATGACATCAAACTCTAACATTTCTAGGAGTACGAGGTATGCTGTTAACTCCCCATCCCCAATCCACATCAAACATCCCTTGAAAACTATATCGATTTCTATAACATCTCTCACAGGTGTTACTACAGACAATAAATAGCCTAGAGAAGTGGGTGGTCTATCAAATCTCATGGAAAAGAATGGAGAAATAAAAGAATGTGTATAGCCAGGATCAAACAACACTCTAGCATTAAAAGAACAAATAGGCAAAGCACCTATTACAACAACATTAGATGCCTAAGCATCCTGCTGGGTCAAAGCAAAAACTTTGGCCTATCCTTTACCCCCGGATGTTTGTCCTTGAGTAGAGTATATCCTCTGCCATCATTCCTACCACCCTGACCACTACCACCAGAACCTCTGCCCCTACCACTAAATTGGAAGTCCTGCCTAACCAAATCTTTAAGCTGACCCTATTGAAGGGTAATCCTGTTTATAATGTCCCATCTGACTACATCCAAAGCAAGCTCATGTTACCCAATGGCACAGACGGTTACCATAGCATTTACCACAGTGTTGACATGTGGTACTAGAAAATCCTAAAGTGCTTTGACTGTAAGACGTAGCACCTATATAAGAAAGCTACCCCTGACTCTGATTACTCCCAGAATACTGAAACCCAGTCCCTTCTAAAGTTTGAGAACTATGTCTACCCTGATAAGATCCCTGACGACTTTGTCCTCTATCATAGTTATTACCCTTACCATACTGACTACTTTGATCCTCATTCTTAGGTCATTTATGCTGCTCATGAGCCCTATGCTCATTGTTAAACATCTCTATCTGCCTAACTCTATCCATAACCTCCTTAAAAGTAGAAAGTCGTAGAGGAGCAATACGATCAGCTGGCTTATCTCACAGTCTTTGTTCAAATTTGCATGATTTCTTCTGATCATCAAGGATTAGATGCTTGCCAAAACGAGTCAGATTAGTAAATTTAATCTCATACTCTGCAATTGTCATACCTTTTTATTTTAGTGCCTCAAACTCCCTAGCTTTAGCATCACGAATACTCTCAGGAAAGTATCACTCCTGAAAAAGAGTGTGAAACTCAAGCCACATAAGGGGTTCTTTATTTATATTATTCTTCTTAGATATGTACCAATCCTTCGCAGCCTCCTTAAGTTAACGTCCTACCAACAATTCCATCTTTGCACTATTACACCCCAGAACCTCATAGCAATCCATGTTGTCAAGGAAGTCCATAGGATCGACATAAAGGTCCTCCCCAGAGAACCTCTTTGGCTTTAGCTTGAGAAACTCACTGGTCTCACTAAACAAAGTTTTGTTCTGTGCTGGACTCATAATAGGTGCAACCACTACTTGTTGTTGATTATTTGTGATCACCCCATATATAGCCTCAATGGCTCGATTAACTCCTTGCAGTCTTGCAACCACATCTGCTATAATGACTATGGTAGAGCCTGATGCCTGAGTAGTAGGTGCAGGCTGAAAAGAATCTCCAATAAGCAGATATCACCTAGTGTGATGAATTGGTTCCTTAACCACTGTTTGGCACTTTACAGTGACAATTGCCTTTTTCCTATCCCTACTCGTAAACTTGTCCTTAGGAAACATATTCATATTCATATAACATAATATGAAAATATGAGTTATATAGACGATAAAGAGATAAAAGAATACAAATAAACGTTGATATCTAAAAACAATGATTGACAAAGTAAGACAAAGACTTCCTATACTTCACAAGTTTACAAGACTCAAACCTATGGCTCTGATACTAACTTATCACAACTCAATTTAGGACCGTGACCGGTGCACAATTAAGATTAATTTAATTATGCAAGCCTAGACAAAATAAATTTTTAAAGAATAACATAATATGAAATTATTTATTATTACAAACTAAAATCACAAATGTAAATTTGTGAAGTTTCTATAGAACAAAATCAAATATAATACTCCAAAATAATAATACTAAAAGTTAGCTTGAGAGAATAGAATTTAGGCATACCCAATGAATGTCAGAAACAATCAACTAAACCATCAGAATTCAATAACTAAAATTTGGACTAGTTACAATTATCTAATTATCTGAAAAAATAGTAGATATGGTATGAGCTATTGCTCAATAAATGATAATTATAGCATACAATAGAATGGGAACAAAAAATGCTCAAATAATTTTCATAATAACTATTTGGTGTTTCTAAACATGCTAACATATTTAAACAACTAAAAAACTATTCTAATTATTCAAATCAACAATAAATTTTTCAAAGTAGAAATCCTATCATTCAATTATCAAAACATTTTAAATAAATTTTGATTCATTCAACCAAATAACAATTTTAAAATAAACAATTTTCTTGGCATAGTACACCAAGATAATAATAGTCCATATCACAAAAAAAGGCCGGATGGTGAGCGGCTACCAAAAAACAGATAATCATATATAGATCTCTACCTTCACATATATTAATGTTTGACTTTAATGCAACTCAACAAATCTATAATGTATAACAATAAAAATACAATTCTATTTCTATGATGGTCCACACAACGGGACATATAACAGATTTTACACAGATAACCAAGTACAAAATACCGGTTTAAAAATCAAAACTCAATTTAATAACAATCAAAGTATTATTCAAACTCAAATTACAAAATAAATTTAAATATCAAAAGCAATATTTTAAATAATATTGATTAGAAAGCAAATTCAATAGTTCAAGATCTAATATTTTTCATAATCATTATTCGAATCACATAAAATAATAAGAAGTCATAATCAAAGTAATAATAATTTAGAATATTCATAACTTAGCAAATTTCAATTTGTAAAATCAGAATAACAGATGAAATTTCAGTAATTTTAAAAGTATTTTCCTAGAAACCTAGTAGCTCTAATACAAAGCATATTTATCAAAATTAAATTAACAAATCACAAAAATAAATATGATCAACAGTAAAATTTTATTTGTTTAATAATTATGTTAAGAACTTTTCTAAATAAAAAAAAAAAAACCGTCAAAACATTACTTATGTAAACTTTTACATGCTAAGAAATTTTAAAGAAAGATAAAATATAGGTGCTATGTATTATAATTATCACTCACCTGAAACTCCAGAGCAAAGCTAGATCTAAGTACAAAAAGGGACAACCTCAATTGACTCAAGAAAGATTAAAATTACTTATACAATTAATAGGACATTATAATCAATTTAAGTATTCAAAGTGAAATATGTAATTATTTATCTATATAATTAAATAAATTGTGTAGGATAAGGAAGAACTTAGGGGACCATTTTTAATAAAGCTTACTTTATAAATTATATCTTATATGGAACTAAATTTGATAAATTGCCCCTGACATATCTTGGGTGCCAATGGAAGGAGTAATCGAGAATAATGTATATGGAAAGTTTCATGGACAATTTGGTTTTTGCACTAAGTACACTGTATTATGCAAACTATGAAAATTGGGAACCAAGATCTAACACTACAAATAAGATGACATGGGTTGGTTACCACATGATTAACACAACTGACGCCATTAATTTATACAGTGTCTAACTTCTTACTAAGGAATGAGTAAGAACACAGGAATGAGTCTAATCTCAATAATTTGGACTACAAAGATAACGAATACTGGTTGAGTAAAACATGAATAATTCAAAAAAATAAGTTTTAAGGAATAATTATCTCATATATTTTTTTAAAAATAAAGTTTATAGATAAAATAAATAATTACAAATATAAATATGCAGCTAATATTTCTTAGAAACAAGCCAAAAATTAATATATCTATATATTTGAAAATTATGTGATGTTATAGAAATAATTGGTAAAATATACAAGAGGTTCACGATCATTATAAGTGAATTGAAGGGTTTTGAGAAGACATTCATTTAAAAAGAGCTAATCATTAAGCTCTTGAAATCACTTGCTAAGAAATTTGATTCCAAGATGGAAGTAATTGAAGAATTCAAAAACTTATAATTAGCCACTCTAAAAGACTTGGTGGGCAACCTTATGACATTTGAAATGAAGCAAAATAAAAGATTAGCCATAAGGGAGAAAGAAAAAGAGAGCACAACAAAAAAAAAATTATTACTTTGAAAGCTTTCATAGTGGAAAAGAAGGAATCCTTTAGTAAAAAGGATGATGAAGAAATGATCTTACTTGCCAGATGATTTAGCATATTCAACAAGTTTCTCTCCAAGTATAGATACAAGAAGAAAAGCTTCAAGGATAAAGGGAAACATGGAAAAGACAAGAAGACTGAAATTATTTGTTATGAATGCAAAAAGCCAGGCCACATTCGACTGGGTTTCCCCAACCTCAAGCATAAAAGAAGAATGACAAGAAGGAAAAGAGGATTAGAAAGAAAAATAAAGATTATGTTGCTTAAAGTGTGAGTGACACTTCAAGTGAAGAAGAATCTTCCGATAAAGAGAAAAAAGAAATAACCAATCTTTGCCTCATGGCTCAAGAAGAAGATGAAGATAAACTTGAGGTAAATTCTAAACCTTACTCCTTTGATCAAATACAAAACTCTTTAAATGATTTAATGGAATTTTTTTTAAATGTTACAAAGGAGAATCTCACATTAAAGAAAAGTTTAAATAACATCAGAGTTGAGCATGAGAAAACCTTGTAATATCCTAGGAAATGCTACCATTATTGAACAATAGCATAACCAATTATTAGTCTGGGAACACTAAAATATCTAAGGATAATTTTTGAAATACAGTTAGAATGCATTTGTGATACTGTTCCGAAAAATGTCGGTGTTAATTACACTGCCCGGAGAAATAGCAATGTGATTGACAGATGAATTTCTGATTCAGACTAGGGGTAAAGAATCATACATTTATATGTGAAATTATGGTGAAAAGAAATAGTTGAAAAATGTTCAGGAACACTAAAAATTTAAGTAATGGCAAAATCGTAAATAAGTTGAACTTTAGGGATATAGTGGGAAACCAACTGTATGAGTTTCAGAATGGCTCTGAAACTATTTTTATAATAAAGTACAAATAAAAAGAAACTATTGCAGTTCCTGCTTTTAAATCTAATTCTTAATAGAATTATCAGAATAAATTACAGAAGAAAATGGGGTCAAAGTCCAATTATTGGAAAGTTTAAGGACCTAAAAGTAATTTGCCAATTTTGCTTAGTATATAAGCATGCCTTAGAGATTTTTCTCTCCATCTTCTTCTTCTTTGTCTCGGCTAAACCACCTTAACCATTTCTTCCTCCATTTCTTAAGCTTTTTCTTAAGGAAAACTTAAAGAAAACTTGAATCAAACCATTGTTCTTCCATTTTCCATCTATTTTTTACCTTAGAACTCAAAGAAATTCAAGAATAAAATGAAGGGTAATTTCGGGTGGATCACTAATTTGAGGTAATAAGTTGATTTCTTTGGTTTAATGGTTGATTTAGATGTATTAGATGTCAAATAGGATGAGTTTAGTGTTAATTTGCATCAATTGATGCATTTGGTGATTTTTCCCAATTTCCCAAACCCTAGTTCAAGTTGTATGATTTGGATATTTGAATTAGTGTTAGTTAATGTTAATTAAGTTTAGATTATATTAATTGGAGGCTAATGGATGAATTATTTGTGATTGATTTGGTGTAAAAAATAAAGAATTGGAAAGTTGTGACTTTTGCCTCCTTTGAAGTTTAAGGTGGAAAATTAATTTTTCTAGCTCATTTGAAGTGTGAGGTGAGTTTAATATGCATCATTTAACATGTCTATAGCATTGAAATGTTGATTGGAAACCTCCCTTAATTTCTCATGTTTGGCCGAACCAACATGCACTATTCACTCCTTTGATTTTTGCTTGTTTTTCGTTTGAATTCATAAGCCAATTTGATCATTTTGATTATATTTATTGTTGGAAAATTGATGCCTATTGTGTTGCCTTAATTGTGAGTTGTTTGATGATTATATGGGCAATGTCAATGTTGTACCATAACCTAGCCAAATTGTCCATTCAATAATATACACCATGCGTTTGATAAAATGCCTAGTTCATTTTGCCATAAGCCTACCATTATTTCATCTATAGGCAGATTTTCGATTGTTATTGCTCTAGAAATTCTGCAGTGTCTGTAACAGCAGTGTAATTATTTTTAATACTGTATTTTGTATGTATAATTTAGTTGCTCTATGGGTTATATAAATGGCATAGTTAGACTATGATTATGTATCTATGGTATAATATGAGATTAAATATGAGTATGGTATGAGATGATGGTAATTACAACCAATTACAGAATAAGTTACAAACAGATTACAAAATGCCAGAATGGAACATAATTGAGTAATTGGTTAACTAATTGATAGTTATTGATTATAGTATGTGATACTGTGTTCTGCGGGTGCCGATTGCCTCTGGCATCTCCTGTATCCTAGGATAGTCGCGTTCTGAAATCTGGACGTGATAGAGGTGGTATCAGAGCATAGGTTACAGATGAATAGTAACTAGAGACAATGCTAATAGAGTTAAGTATACCATAGAGCATAGGATTTCATATATCGTCTTTTGTTGTATTCGTCGAGTATGTATGAGTATTCTACATTTCTGTAATGTGCTGAGTTCATTGTTTCTATTTTTTGACAGTTGATAGAGATATCTAACGATAGCGACAGGGATACTAGAGCGGCAGAGGTATACTCTAACAAGTCTCTTGTCAGAGAGTTTTCAAAGGAATAGTCCAGATCCCGATGAATGACAGAGGAGACAGGGAGGAGTGATGACCCCTGGAGGATAGAGATCATGTAGGGGATGATGAATTTACGTCAAGAATTAGCAAAATTGAGGCTAGAATGACAGAATGTGCCACCTCCACCAGCGCTATCAGCAGTGCCACCTCCTGTTGCACCAGTTGTTATATCTGTTGCTCCAGTATAGCCAGCAGTAGTTCCTGGCAAGCCTGCTATTCAAGGAGCCCGCTGAGTTATTGATGAGGGCAGAGTCACTATGCTTAACTTTCTGAAGCTTAATCTGCCAGAGTTCAGGGGTGACAGAGGCGATGAGCCAATTGATTTTCTTGAGCAGATAGAGAAGGTAGTTAGGAGACTACCTTGTTTCGATGTCAGAGTAGTTGAGTTGGTTGGGTTACTGCTGAAAAGGAAAGTCTGGACTTAGTTTTCTCGATGTATGGAGCCCAGATTATATGGTGATCATCCTCCTACTTGGATAGAGTTTAGACAGGGGCTGATTGATGAGTTCTTAATAGAAGGGGTGAAAACCCAAAATCTGATTTAGTTTGAGCAGCTTGAGTAGGGAAACAGAACAATTGAGGAGTATGGTGAGGAATTTATTACATTGAGTAGATATGCTGCACAAATTTCTCCTACTGAGGTAGATTTGATTAGTAGATTTAGGAGGGATAGCATGCCTCACTTCATAATGCCCTGCTTGCTACAGAGTTCACATCTCTGACTACCATCATTGACAAGGCCAATCAGATGGAGGAAAAGTACAAGTCAAAGAGAGCTGAGAGAGATCAAAAAAGGAAGGGAGGATATGGTTCACAGGGTAGGATAGGGGAGAGTAGCCCCTAATCTAGACAAATTGAGCCAATGCCCAAATTTGATCAGAGATCTCCGTCTAGCAGTCAGAAGAGGATGACACAGAGTAGGAGATCTCCAGTGCAGTCAATACTTGCTTATTCATGGGGATCTTCTAGACCTGCTACTCAGATGCCCAATATACCTATTTGTAGTTTATGTGGTAGAAGGCATGTAAGGGAGTGTCGACAACAGACAGGTGCTTGCTTAAAATGTGGGCAACATGGTCATTTGATTAGCAGATATCCTTTATGGGGTGATCAGTAGCCTTTAGCATCAGTGTCCCAGCCTACTATTCAGATGAGTCAGAATGTAGCTAGAGAGGCTCCTAGTAGGGGCAGAGGCAGAGGTCAAGCACCGAGCAGAAGTCAGGTCCCAGCAGGTAGAGGTTAAGGGCGAGTTTTTGCTATGAATGCTTAGGAGGCACAAAGATCTGATAATGTGGTTACAGGTATGATCCTTATACATAATGAAATAGTTGAAGCATTGTTTGACTCTAGTGTTACACATTCTTTTGTTTCACCACACTTTGCACCACAGTTAAATAAAGAGAGGCAATTGTTAAGTGTACTCTTAGAGGTAGCTACGCCTATGGGCGAGAGATAAGAAGTGAATTATTTTTATTAGGGATGTGTGATTGAGATTGATGATAATATTCAATGTGCTGATTTGATAGAACTGCCTGTGTTAGAGTTTGATATGATACTTGGTATGGATTGGTTAACGACACATCGTGCAGTTATTGATTGTTATGAGAAGAGAGTTAAATTCTAACCTGAGAGGAACCAGAGTTTGAATTCCAGGGTGATAGACGTGAATTTGGAATGAATTTTATTTTGCTATCCAGGCTAGAAGGATGATAGGGAAGGGTTGTTCAACATTCCTGGCTCATGTGATAAATGTACAGAAGACTTCAATAGGGATTGATCAGATTCCTGTAGTTCGGGAATTCCCTGATGAATTTCTAGGACTACCCCCAGATGGGAAGATAGAGTTTAAGATTGAGGTGTATCTAGGTACCAATCCGATATTTATTCCTCCGTACAAAATAACACCAGCATAATTGAAGGAGTTAAAGGTGCAACTGCAAGAGTTATTGGATAAGGAATTCATTAGACTGAGTAGTTCTCTGTGGGGTGCTCCAGTGCTGTTTGTTAAAAAGAAAGATGGCTCTTTAAGGATATGTATTGATTACTGGTAGCTAAATAAGGTGACAGTGAAGAACAAATATCTGTTGCCTCATATTGATGATCCGTTTGATCAGTTGCAGGGTGCTAGTCATTTCTCAAACATTGATATGAGATCTAGGTATCATCAATTGAGAATCAAGAAGGGGGATGTGCCCAAGACTGCTTTCAGGACCTGATATGGATATTATGAGTTTCTAGTATTGCCATTCGGATTGACTAATGCACCAGCTGTATTTATGGATCTGATGAATAGGATATTTAAGCCATTCTTGGATAAGTTTGTCATAGTGTTCATAGATCATTCTTATCTATTCCAGGAGTGAGGAGGAGCATTTAGAGCATCTAAGGATTGTATTACAGATACTTTGAGAGCATCAGTTGTATGCTAAGTTGAATAAATGTCAGTTCTGCTTAACTGAAGTGTGCTTTATAAGGCATGTTGTTTGTAAAGATGGTATCAAGGTAGATCCTCATAAGGTTGAAGCAGTTGCAAATTGGCCCGACCTACTAATGTTTCTGAGATCCGTAGTTTCCTTGGTATGGCAGGATACTATAGATGGTTTGTGATGGATTTCTCTAAAATTGTTGCTCCATTGACTAAGTTGATTCAAAAACAGGGGAGGTATTAGTGGACAGATGAATGTGAGAGCAGTTTCCAAACTTTGAAGACTTGCCTCACGAGTGCTCCAGTGTTAGCATTGCCATCGGAGGATGATAAATTCACAGTATACTGTGATGCTTCTAGAGTTGGATTGGGATGTGTACTGATGCAGAATAGAAGAGTGATTACTTATGTTTTTCGGCAGTTAAAGAAGCATGAGATGAACTATCTGACACATGATTTAGAGATGGCAGTAGTAGTATTTGCACTGAAGATCTGGAGGCACTATCTGTATGGGTATAAATATGAGATATATACTAATCATAAGAGTTTGCAGTATATACTTCAGCAGAAGGATCTAAACCTCCGGCAGCGCATATAGGTTGAACTGCTTAAGGATTATGATTATAAAATCATTTCCTATCCGGGTAAGGCCAATGTAGTAGCGGATGCACTAAGCCAGAAGTCTATGGATAGTCTATCTCACATCTTAGTTTTCAAGAGACTATTGATCCGTGAGATGAAGAAGTTGGTTGATATGGATATAGAGTTGGATTTGAGATCCCAGGATCATAACCAGGCTCTTATAGCCCAATATTGGGTTAAGCCATTGTTGATTGATGATATTAAGGTCGCATAGGATAGGGATCCATATCTATTGAGGCTAAAGGGAGATGTTCAGAATGGCAAGGCATCAGAGTTTATAGTAGAGGATGAGGTACTGAAGTATGGGAAACGGTTATGTATACCCGACATTGATGGGCTACGAGATCAGATTATGAGAGAGGCTCATTATTCTTCATATAGTGTACATCCCGGAATTACAAAGATGTACTATGATCTAAAGGATATTGTCACAGCCCAACTTAGGAGCTATGACGGTCCTAGGGTACGGGTGATGCTTATGCTACTAATACCACGAAGAACCCATAAACTATACTATATGGCATGCATACACAAATAAGCTTAATATAGCTTGAACAATACAAGAAAAATCGGGCAGCATTTCCTCTATTTAAGGAGCATGCCCTGCTGCTAAAAACACAATAGAAGCACTTCTATATATATCACATCCATCTCAACAACTAGGATCCCTCTGGATCTCCATAATACCTCAAAATTCATATACAACTCAAAATTATAAACAATCTCAAATATGAACAACTATCTATAAATATTAACTTAT
>CANXYC010823354.1:0-13266 GCA_948193065.1 Aleurites moluccanus
ACCCGCCGAGGGTATTTTGGTCTTTTGCATTCCAGGTGGGTTTTTAAATATGTCTTAGCATTTCTAACTTAGTTTGTGTATATTTGAACATAACAAATGACCTTTGACCATACTGGATCGAATTTGGACCGTTATGGCAAAATGGGCTTAATTGGGCTGATCGGCCCGACCGGGCTAAATTTGTAAATTAGTCCCGAATTATCCCAAATGTACTTAGAAATATATTTTTAATGTTACTCAATAAAATTTATCATCTATTGGTTGCATATTCATGCTATTTGGAAAATATTGCATATGGTAACTTAACAGAGCTGCTACGATGATGCAGTGGGTAAAAATTCATTGACCGTATGCACACTGGTAACTATTGGACCCTAGCTAGAGAGGGGTAAGGCTCTATTCCATAAGGACTGATCCTCCTTATGACTATATTATTGGAAATGGTGAAATTTTGGGAGATTATATATATATTTGCTATTGGGCCCTATCCTGTGTTACCAATATGTTAAATTTTTCATCTTATACTTATGTTATACATTATAGAATATTTATAATAATTTCAGGAAAATCGTCAAATATGGGCAATTTTTCAGGTTAAATTATTATTGTATTTCATATTTATTTATCCACTGAGTATTTATACTCACCCCACGTTGTTAAATATTTTTACAGGGTTTGAGTGAGTGCAGCATCTTCGGCTATCTTCTCTTTTTTGCTCCGGCCGAGGACGCACATGCATAGACCCTTCTTAGTTAGATAGTCGCTCCATGATATGATGTCCATTATATTTTGTGATCCATTTATTGGTACATGTACTCATTGATTTTTGCATTGTAATTATGTGTGTGCTCGTACGAATAGTAGTTATATGCACAGGTGCGCCACGATACGTTTTCTTTACAAATTTCTGTGGCTATAGCATAGATGGAATATAGGAACATCTTGGTGGTATGTATGGATACATTGAGATGGGTTTATATTCCATCAAATTATTCATGGAGAAACGGAATGGTATTGGCTAATTTGCTTAGTTGAATGATATGGATGATATGCTATGTTAAATGAAATATTGTTTGTGTTTTGGAGAATGAGTTGAGATATGTATGAATATTATTGGGAGTATGTTTGTTTATCTTTGTAGTAGGTAAATGTTAATATTATAGGGGAAACTCTGTCCGTTTCTCCGCAGAATAACTAGAATATTTTTTTAAAAAAATATTAGTGAAATTTTACAAATAGATTAGACTTATAACTGGGGTTCTTCGTGGTATTAGTTGCGAAAGCGGTTCCAGTACCCTAGGACTGTCATAGCCCTATAGTGTGGGATGTGACACATTCTTAGACTATTACTCGATTTCCATAATTTCCATATCACTCACTAACATCTTATTTCCGTAATATTTATATCACTAGTGTGATTCCATGTGTTTCTCTTTATGTGCTTGACTGCAATACTCACTTATGGCTAAACTTTAGTGATCAATTAATTATATCCTTATTGGAATTCTTATTATTCACGTATCGCTATAATTTTAATTCTGTCATTATCCTTTTCATTATAATTATACTTCCTATGCTCACGATATATCACACATTATATTTTATCACTATAGCATTAGTCCTGCCACTATTTTTCCATTATCATATCCTTAAATCTTCACTATTCTATGCCTCAATAAATTTAAATTTTCTATTATTTGGAATCATCCATCATTTACATATGTTCAACTTAAACTAGACTATATTACAGTATAAATGCTCATTTTTTTATTATTTCTAATCACCTTACTTACTCATCATCAGTGCACACATTATATCATCCAATCATTAACAATAACATTATTCTTATTAAGCTATTACTTATAACAAATATTTAAAGCTGATTTTACTTCCATTGATAATTCACTATAATATTCAGTCACTATTTATTTAAATTAATGATATGGAATCTATTAGCAGTCTATTATCAAATTTAGCTAGTACTAACGTTGTCAATACCAACTTATCATATATTTATTCAATCTTTATAGTAATCTCTTTTAGCCACTTTCAATTCTTATTCACTTTAATTTACGATCACTTTCATTAATTTACAGTAACTACTTTTTTCTATATCACACAATATCTTATACATATATATATAACTAGAATACGAAAATCATAACAGATAACGTTGGTAGCTATACTAACAGATGACTTTAATTGACGAGACAAAAATCCTATGCTCCATGTTACACTTATTAGTTCATTTATGCCTATAACACATATTCTAAACCTTTAGCTCTGATACCACCTCTGTGACGTCCCACTTTTGGTCGCGAAGGTCCTAGGGCACGGGTAAATCTAAAGTCACCAGAAACCTGTAGAAACCTTTAAACACGTCAATCATCAATCATTCAAACTAAAAATCATTCTTTAATATTCAAATTCTATTTAAAAATTATTATTTTTACTGAAATTTTGTTAGAGTTTTCCTTGTATTTTTAATCTAATCCCATGACATATTTATCATATTACACAACCTGCATAGAAATAACATTTCCAATATTTTACCATCCTTATAACCTCAAATTCATACATTAAAAACTCGAAATTTGAACTATAAGCTACTGCCTTAACACATATTCAAAATCTCTTTTAAATCCTAGTTCATTCTTCATCTTTCATAGCTCAATTAACTCAATTATTTACTAAATCAAACTATGATACTCTTAAATATAATTAAAAGGATAAGTTTATAATTATTACCTTGCACTTGGATGATTCTTTTCCTTCTCTTTTTCTTTCCCAAAACAATTTGACTTACTTTCCTTCAACTTTTCTTCTTCACTCTTCTTTCTCTCATCAATTTCTTATCTAGCTTGGTTTCTTTGGAAGAGATTGAAGAGTATTTTTGGTTATTTTATCTCAAATGGTTCAGCCAAAACTCTTAAATATGGCAGCTACCTCTTCTCTTTTATACACCAAAGTCAAAGAAAATATGAATTGTGTAGAAAATTCTAGGTCTTATACACTTGTCCATTTCCTATCCAATTAACATAAAAATTTTATTCAAATTTTCTTCATTCCACACACTTGGTGTCACACCCCGACATCACCAGTGCGACAGTCCTAGGGCAAGGGTAGGCATAAGGCCACCATAAACCCGTAGAACCCTGAACTAAACCTGTCTCAATCATAACAACATACATTTTATCCAAAACAAATCATTATATCTCATAAATTATCATTTATAACATAACATCTCTACTTGTTCCTTACCGATCAAAAGATGAATCTAACATCAATATGGAACAAGTGAGAGTCTACAAATAACATCTATGGATACAAAATCAACATCCCATAACTAACTACGGAGCTATAAGAGAATGTACCTCAACAAACATGATTATATATATATATATATATATATATACATATATCAAAATAATATCCAAAAATAATTACATCCAAACTTCTTGGAAAGAATAAGTCAAGAAGCTCTATCCTCTGGATTAGCTCTCTCTCGAGCTACACTAGCACCTGAAACCACAGAAGATGGATGAGCTTTCAACTCCATAAGATATGAACAACATAAATCAAGAATCTAAATATCAAATCATGAACATGAACATATATATTTATATATATTTGAGTATGAAAGAATCTCAATCTTTTACTTAAAAAGAACATGAGTGCTTATAATAATTAGCACTATCAAATCATATCACAAATCAAATCATGGTTCTCATTTAGAATATAAAATGCCCTCAAAGGATGGCATTATCAAATCTCATATGATAGAACTGATCTCATATCATAACATACGTATCAGTAGCCTTGCTACATTAACGTGGCACATATACATACGTGGGCATATGCCTAGAGTTCATGACCCCCTCTAGGTGAACACTGATAAAAACCCTATCAGCTGGGCTCCTATTGTGCACATTGGACTAATGAATTTACTCTCATTGGGAAAAGCATTCTATGCATATATGTCTAAGGTTCATAAAGAAAATACTCCATTCTCATAAAACTGAAATTTGGTCAAGAGACCATCTGATTTGAGAAGGGAGAGACAACAAGTACCTCCACCACCTGCTCTAGCAGTAGTGCCTCTACCTGTAGTACCAGAGGCAGTTCCAGTGGCACTGGCTCCTGTGCAGCTAGTTGGGGCTCAGAGGGATCCAGCTATACAGGGAGGCCGAGGAGTGATAGAGGAGGGAGGAGTATCGATGTTTAGCTTCTTGAAGCTAAACCTACCTGAGTTTAGGGGAGATAGGGGTACTGATCCTGTAGATTTCTTGGAGGAGGTGGAGAAGGTAGTGAGGAGACTACCATGTTCAGAGTTGAGAGCAGTTGAGCTGGTTGGGCTATTGCTTAAGGGTAAGACATGGACATGGTTTTCGAGGCAGATGGAGCCCAGGCTTTATGGTGAGCACCTATCTATATGGGCAGAGATTAGACAGGGCCTTATTGACGAGTTCATTACAAGGGGGTAAAGACCTGCAACTTAGATAGATTTGAGCAGTTGGAGCAGAGGAACAGATCTGTGGAGGAGTATGCGGAGGAGTTCATTCGGTTGAGTAGATATGCTACTCATATTATACCTACAGAGGCTGATTTGATTAGTAGGTTTCAGAGGGGTTTGCATGCTGCATTACATAATGCATTACTGGCTACAGAGTTCACTTTATTGACTACAGTGATTGACAAAGCTACACAGATAGAGGAGAAATACAGGACTGAGAGGGCTAAGAGAGACCAAAAGAGAAAAGGTGGTCCAGGATCACAGGTTAGGAGGGAGAGAGTAGCTCCCATCCTAGACAGGTAGAGTCAGTGCCACGATTTAAGCAGAGATCATCAGGTGGTAGTTAGAGGAGGAGAGTTCAGAGTAGGGAACCACCAGTAGTATGGTCTACACCTGCTTATTCTCAGGGTTCTTCGAGGCCAACTACTCAGGCACCCAACATTCCTATTTGTGGATTTTGTGGTCGGAGGCACTAAGGAGAGTGCCAATTACAGACAGGTGCATGTTTGAAGTATGGACAACAGGGTCACTTCATTAGCAGATGTCCTCTATGGGGTGAGCAGCAACAACCATCTATCACAGTTTCTCAGTCAGTGGTTCAGGCTAGTCAGAATGTGGTTAGAGAGGCTACAGGCAAAGGCAAAGGCAGGGGAGGACAGGCTCTCAATGGTAGTCAGGCTCCAACTGGTAGAGACCAAGGTAGAGTGTTTGCTGTCAACACATAAGAGGCCCAGAGATCAGACAACGTGGTTACAGGTACTATCTTGATTCAGAATGAGATTGCAGATACCTTATTCGATTCAGGTGCTACTCACTCTTTTGTGTCACCACATTTTGCACCTAAATTGAATAATGAGAGGAGGTTATTAGATGTGCCATTGATGATTGCTACTCCTATGGGTGATAGCGTGGATGTTGATTTTATTACCCTGATTGCGTTATTGTGATTGATGATCATATCTTGCGTGCTGATTTGATTGAGTTGCCTATACTAGAGTTAGACGTTATCTTGGGTATGGATTAGTTGACGAGGCAGCGGGAGGTTATAGATTGTTATCGAAAGAGGGTTAGATTTTAGCTTGAGGGGCAGCCAGAATTTGAGTTTCAAGGTGACATTCGGGAGTTTCGAGTTAACCTGATTTCTGCTATCCAAGCCAGGAGGATGATTAGGAAAGGTTGTTCGGCTTATTTAGCATATGTAGTGGATGTACAAAGATCTTCCGTATAGTTGGATCAGATACCGGTTGTTCAGGAGTTTCCTGATGTATTTCCTGAGGAGTTGCCAGGATTGCCCCCCTGATAGGGAGATTGAGTTTGAGATGGAGGTGCATGCAGGCACAAACCCTATATCTATTCCCCCATACAGAATGGCTCCAGTAGAACTGAAGAAATTAAAGATACAGTTGCAGGACCTATTAGATAGAGGATTCATCAGACTGAGTAGTTCTCCTAGGGGTGCACCGGTACTATTTGTGAGAAAGAAAGATGGCTCTTTGAGAATACGTATAGACTACATATAGCTGAACAAAGTCACAGTGAAGAATAAGTATCTGTTGCCTTAGATAGATGACTTATTTGATCAGCTGCAGGGTGCTAGCCATTTTTTGAAGATAGATATGAGGTTTGGGTATCATTAGTTGAAGATTAAGTAGAGTGATATACCTAAGACTGCTTTTAGGATCTAGTATGGGCATTATGAGTTTTTAGTGTTGCCATTTGGGTTGACCAATGCACCTGCTACTTTTATGGATTTGATGAATAGGGTCTTCAGGTCTTATTTGGATAAGTTTGTCATTGTATTCATTGATGACATTCTTATTTATTCCAGGAGTGAGGAGGAGCACGGGGAACATCTGAGGATTATTTTGCAGACACTTCGGGAGCATCAGTTGTATGCTAAATTATCTAAATGCCAGTTCTGGCTAACTGAAGTGTGTTTTCTGGGTCATGTGATTTGTAAGGATAGGATTAAGGTGGATCCTCAGAAGATAGGGGCGGTTGCTAATTGGCCACAGCCTACCAGTGTTTCAGAGCTTTGCAGTTTTCTGGGTATGGCTAGTTATTATAGGAGGTTTGTGAAGGATTTCTTCCAGATTGTAGTTCCTTTGACTAGACTGATGAGGAAACATGAGTGTTATGTTTGGACAGATGAGTGTGACCGCAGCTTCCAGACTTTGAAGTATTGCCTTACCATTGCTCCAGTATTGGCATTATCAGTTGAGGGAGAGAAATTCATAGTGTATTGTGATGCTTCACGGATTGGTTTGGGTTGTGTATTGATGCAGATGGGTAGGGTAATTGCTTATGCTTCTCGTCAGTTAAAGAAGTATGAAGCAAATTATCCGACTCATGATTTGGAGATGGCAACTGTGATTTTTGCCTTGAAGATTTGGAGACATTTCTTGTATGGATCAAAATGTGAGATATATACTGATCATAAGAGTTTATAGTATATATTTTAGCAGAAGGATCTGAATCTTAGGCAATGTAGATGGGTGAAACTTCATAAGGATTATGACTGCGAGATTCTTTATCACCCAAAGAAGGCCAATGTAGTGGCTGATGCACTGAGCAGGAAATCGATGGGCAACTTAGCTCATGTTGTGATTGGCAGGAGGCCATTGATTAGAGAGATGAGGGAGTTGGCAGATTTCGGAGTGGAGTTGGAGTTGGGATCCTAAGATCGTAACCAAGCTCTGATAGCCCAATTTCGGGTAAAGTCACTATTGATTGATGATATTAAAGTGGCTCAGGATAGGGATCCTTACTCAAGGGAGAGGTACAAAATGGGAAGATGATAGAGTTTACAGTAGAGGATGAGGTACTGGGATGTGGGAAGCGCATATGTGTACCAGATTTTGATGGGCTACTGGATCGGATTATGAGAGAGGCTCATTATACTGCATACAGTGTACATCCAGGGATTACCAAGATGTACCATGATTTGAGGGATGTGTATTGGTGGCTAGGGATGAAGAGAGATGTAGCTCAGTTTGTATCCAAATGCTTAACTTATCAGCAGGTTAAGTTCAAGAATCAGAAGCCATCAGGGCTACTTCAGGAGATAGAGTTGCCAGAGTGGAAATGGAAGCATGTGACTATGGATTTTATAGTTGGTCTACCGAGGACTTCGACGGGTTATGATTCTATTTGGGTGATTGTTGACTGATTAACAAAGTTTGCTCATTTTCTAGAGGTTAAGACCTGCTATATGACAGCTCAGTACGTACAGTTGTAATGTGGATAAAATTATGCGACTTCATGGAGTTCCATTAATGATTATTTCAGACAGGGGTACACAATTCACTTCACGGTTCTGGCAGAAATTTCAGGAGGCTATGGGTACCCAGATACGGTTCAGTACTGCTTTCCATCCACAGACTGATAGGCAGTCGGAGAGGGCAATCTAGACTTTAGGGGATATGTTGAGGTTATGTGTTCTGGATTTCAAAGATAACTGAGATTATTATCTGCCATTGATAGAGTTCTCCTACAACAATAGCTATCACTTTTCTATTGGTATGGCTCCATTTGAAGCACTATATGGTAGGAATGTAGATCTACAGTGTGTTAGGTGGAGTTGGGAAAGAAGCAGCTAGAGGGACCAGAGTTGATTATAGAGACTATGGAAAAGGTTCCTATGATCAGAGATCGGATGAGGACTGCCTTCAATAGGTAGAAGAGTTATGCTGATCCGAAGAGGAAGAATGTACATTTTGCAGTTGGTGATCATGTCTTCCTTAGGATCTCACCGATGAGGGGTGTGATGAGATTTGGGAAGAGGGATAAGTTATCACCAAGGTTTATAGGCCCGTTTGAGATTCTCGAGAAAATTGGTAGTGTGGCCTATAGATTGGCTCTTCCACCCAGTATGAGCCATGTAGATCCAGTTTTTCATATCTCTATGCTGTGGAAGTATGTATTCAATCTGTCGCACATATTGGAGGTTCAGGATATGAATCTCAGTGATGAC
Organism: Aleurites moluccanus; assembly: GCA_948193065.1. NCBI lineage: Eukaryota > Viridiplantae > Streptophyta > Magnoliopsida > Malpighiales > Euphorbiaceae > Aleurites > Aleurites moluccanus. The sequence continues at coordinate 8,487 of CANXYC010823354.1, forward strand.
TTATCTTATGAGGAGCTACCTGTGGAGATTATTGATCGACAGGTCAGACAGTTTCAGAATAAGGAGATCCCGATGGTTAAAGTGCTTTGGAGGATTAAGTCCATGGAGGAGTGCACTTGGGAGAGTGAGAAGGAGATGAGAAGCAAATATCCATTCCTGTTCCAGTAGTGAGGTATGTTTTATTTAAATTCGAGGACGAATTTTTTTGTAAGGGGGTTGAATGTAATACCCTATAAATTCCTAACTCATATACATGAATTAATTATCAGTTTATGGTTCATTATTCTTGAAATGATGGGAAATAATTTTAGAGATATAGTTAGAAAGCGAACTTGATACTTTTCCTAAAAGCGGCGGTGTCGAAAACACTGCCGAAAAATTAGCAGTTCGGTCAACAAAAGAATTTCTGAAGTTGATCTGAGGGTAAAAGATCACTATAATTTATGTGTAATTTTGCTAAAAAGAAAGAAGTGAAAATCATTTAGGAACACTGAAAAAGTAACTAATGGCAAAGTTATAAATAAATGGAAGTTTAAGGTGAATAGTAGAAATGAGTCGATCGGAGTTATAGAATGACTCTAGAACCTTTTTTATAAATAAGTATAAATTAAAATAATCCCATTAACTCCCCACTTTGAAATTCAATTCCTGACGAAATTGACAGAATAAATTATAGAAGATTTTGAACCAAAGTGTAACTAATGAAAGTTCGTGGATTAAGTTGTAATTGTGCCATATGATTTTTCTATTTATTTTCTTACTTAGCCATTTAGCACATCTTCTTCTTCTTCCATTAGAGTGGTCGAACCACCTTTCTTGATTTCTCCTTCCATTTTCTTCATTTTCTTACAAAATTTCTTAAGGAAAATTGATAAAAAACTTAAGTATTTACTTAGCTCTCTTCCTTTCCATTATTAACTTGTAGAAAGGAGCTAAGGATTTCAAGGAATTTGGAAGAGAAGATTTTGGATGGTTCATCAAGGTTGAGGTAAGATGTGTTTTTGTTTGATTTAATGGTTTATTTAGATGTTATTTAGGTTGAATTAGATGGGTTTGGTGTTATATTGCATCAATTGATGCAAATTTGTAGAAATGCCTAAATTGTATAGTTATATTGAAGTTGTAAGAAATGGTTTGATGATTTAGTGTTTGAATTTGTTAATTGATGTTAGAATTAGTCAATTGGATGTGAATAGGCAACTAATTGATGGTTTATTTGATGTAGAATTGAAATTGGGATCAAAGTGTTCTATATAGCTCATTTGGTGAATTAGCTTGTTCAAAGTGATTTGAAGCATTAGGTGAGTCTATAATGCATCAAATAACATGCCTAATTGATTGAATTGATGATTAGAAACCATATGCAAAATCCCACCTTTAGCCGAACCCACCATCACTATTCACTCCTTTGGAATTTGCTTAGTTTTGCTTGATTTTTCATACCCATTTGATCCCATTTTGATATTGTTTAATTGTGTTTCTTTGATGCCTATACCATTATTGACAATGTAGCTTGGTGTTGATTGAATTGGGCAAGTCAATGTTGCACCCTAACCTAACCTATTGGCTTGCCATTGTATGCCCACCATGTATTTGATAAAATGCCTAGTTCATTTGCCTTTGGCCTATTACTTTGTATTCCATAGGCCTATCATTTGAATGCCATTATCGCCAGCGTCGTTGGCATACCAATTGGCCCGCCGATTTTCCTTGCCGAACCAACTTTTGTTCCATACCTTTGTTGTTTACCATAACCTTTGTCCTTGCTTGTATATTGTATCTTACAATGCCTTTGATTCAAATATTATTTGATTTGAAAGATATTGATTATATTGACAGTGATGATACCATTATTGTATAATGGTGTCTATTGACATGTTATCCATTTATATTGACCTAAATGTGGTTTGACAGAACTGCCTCACCAATAGGATAGTGGGTACATACTATCGTTAATGTACACATTGATATTAATGCCCTAGCTGGGAAGGGTTATTGGTCCCGGCTATAGGACCTAATTAGTCTTATGCCTATATGATATGTGATCACTGTGTGATTATACATAGTCTAAGTGTTTCAGGGCCCTATATCTGTCTTACCATATGATTTAATGACTTGATATGACCATTGATATTCCATTGATTTCTGATACTGATTTTGTAAACTTACACGATTAATACTGTACCATTATTCCTTATCATGTGTATATTATTGTTTCAACCTATATTTCATTAATGATGCATATAGATTCACTGAGTATCATCTATACTCACCTTTTTCATTGTTTACCTATTTTAGGAGAGGAGTAGGCTGCAGAATCCTGTCATCTATCTTCCGAGGATTTTTGCTACAGTCATTAGACGTATATTTTCTGATATTTCTGTATTATTATTATTTTTGGTATTCATTATCTAGCTTCTCTATGGAGTATGTATGAGTTACCTAGGAGATGAATATGTGTATATGATACTTGATGGTATATATGAATTATATGATGATATTGTGGTATGATATATGATTGTTACAGCCATTTGCAGTAAATTACAAAATGCTTGACCGAATAACAGAATGAATAGTAACTAGTTAATATGGATAATATATTGTGGTTTATAGATTATGTATGTGATACTGGGTTCTACGGGTACCGGTCGCCATTGGCATCTCCCGTATTCTAGGACCGTCGCGATCAGGAAATAGGTCGTTACAATAATATGGAATTAAGTAATTAAGGAATTATGACATCATCATGCTTATGTCATAATTCTTTTCAATTATCTTTTCTTTTAATTAATTATCTAACCATCTATTAGCTAAAGAAAATAAATGATATTCTATATAAGAAGATGAGAAATAAAATTCTGCTCAAACCTTCCTTTGGTGGCCAAACCTCTCCATCTCCTTTCCTCCAAAACTTCTTCAATTTTAAGTCTTCAAAACACTTATTTCTCTCATTCAATTAAGGTGGATGCCATATTATCATGATGGGGTGATGGAAATAGAGGATTTGGAAAGTTAAGTGTTGGAAAAATAAGGAAGAAGTAGTAGTGTTGGAGGCAGGAAGCAAAGAAGATTGAAGGAAGCTAATTAAGCAAGGTAACTACCTTAACCTTCCTTAGTTTTACCTTTGTTTAATTTGCAAAAAATAAAAATAAAAAAAAATCTTGCTTTAATGATTTAATAGAAAGCTGAATTAGGGATTTGGGACTAGTATAAGATTCTAGAATTTTTAAGTAAATAAATTAATAGAAGTTAGAGTGAAGTTAAGAAAGCATAAGGGAGGTAGAGAAAGTTTGAAATTTTTGGAAAGGTAAAAATCCTGAGTCAAAGCAGAGTTTTGGAATAGTCATTTTGTGACCTTAAATTGGTCAAATAAAAGTTCTAAAAATATATAAGTTGTATCTTTATATCTTAACTACGTGTTTCTGAAAAATCTTTGTAAAATATTAAGTAACTTGGGAGATATATGGTCCTGAGTGCTACTGACTTAGAACCGGATTTAGAACTAGACTTAAAATTATCCAGCCCTGATTCCTCTAAATTCAAAATCCTTACTATTTGAATTAGAACAAACTCAAAATACAAAAGTTGTTACTTACATCTTATCTAAAATCTTGTGAATACAAAATGGGATTTGGATATGTATAGAATGAGTTGCAATAGAATCAATATAGCCTACCAGATTGGTTTTTCAGGGTAGTTGGCAGAATTATAGGGCGAGGTTTGAAAATTCACTATAAATTCTATAGCACTCATAATGACTTAAGTTTTGGATATATTATAATTATATATGTCTAGTTTCATTAGGAAAAAGAATCAAAACAATTAGATTAGTGAAACTCAAAATATGTCCAAATAAGATAGGGCTGCCAAAAACTGAAACCTAAAGAAAACACAAATGAATAAGCGAATTTTAAGGAAATTCATTTGCCAAGTTTATTTAATTCAAGTTTAGCATAAATAGAATTCTAAATTAAACCTTTATGTGTTATAGCTTCCAAGGCCAAAGTGAAAGATAAAGATGAGGGGGAGACATATGATCACCCTTATTATTTGTGTTGAATAAAGAAAGTGTTCCATTTTTGCTTTTTATTTCCAAGGTGAGTAACATATATACATCTTTCCTTAGTTGAACCTACATTGTTCAATCATGTTCCAAGCTCATTGTGTATACCATGATCCTATCTTATGAATCTCATAGATATTGCTATTGCTATCCATTGCTTTCTAATTGATTATTTAAACCTTGTAAAACTATTATCTTGGCATATTTGAAATATAAAGTTCTTGATAATATTCTTGGTTAGTAACCAAATTTTTCTATATGATCATGATTAACCTTTGAAGCATTGTCACCATAATAGCCATTGGAATCACTCGTTCCTTCTGAATTAAATATCATATTTGCTATACTTACTTACTTGATATTATTTATTGGAAAGTTCATTCTATAACCAAACCTCATTATTTGATTCTTCATTTACATGCTTTATTGTAACACCTCGGCTTAGTCTGAACCAAATCTATATAGAGATCTTTGAGGGGAGATTTTTAATTTCTTTATATTGTTATGTTAATATATATTTATGCATGAAATTGATATTTACGCATGCTATTTGAATTAGTTCTAGGCATAGAAATGGTTTAGAGGCTGCTAGGACTTAATCGGTAAATTTTGAGTTTTTGGTGAACTGGGGGCAAAATGGTTATTTTTCGCCCGTCAGAATTTTATGGAATAAATATCATATTTAAAAGGAGAAAATAATTTAAAGACTTGAAAATG
>CANXYC010823585.1:0-42065 GCA_948193065.1 Aleurites moluccanus
ATGCAAATTAATTAACTAGTATATTATGAATTTTATGAATTAAGCATTTGTGATGAATGATGTAGAATAAATTATGTGAATTGTGTATTGGAGTTGAGATAGAGAATTGAATATAATAACAAAAGATATATAGATGTTATATCAAGGGTTCTACAGGTGTCGATATATAGGCGGGTCCCATACTCTAGGACCATCATTTTTTATTTTTGGGACATGACACTCTCAACCATAAAATGTCTAGCGGAGCAAATTCCTAAGTGGAAGAAGAAGATTTGTTTTGAATAGAACCCTAGAACTCTCCTTTCTAATTCTTTATGGCTAGGAATTAAATCCATAAAAATAATCCATGATCGATCTTACCTTATTTATTTTCAATTTATATATGAATGTATGATTTTATCACTACAAGAAATTGGATTATATGCAATAAATCAATTTTGTCATAATAAATGTTAAAATAGTCACAATATATTTATGGTGATTTGTCATTACCATGGTCATAATAAGCTTGTCTTAATAAGTATATTATGATAAAATATATTTTTATTACAACACCATAATTCTTATTGTGACAATGCAAATTTGTCACTTAAATTGCCTTATCATGATAAAGTATTTGTTACAAAAAAAAAAAAATTTATCATAATAAATGATATTTTGTCGCTAATAATTTAAAGTTGAAGATCAAATAATGTGTTTTTTAATGATAAAAGTCTATTTAATGATAAAATTATTTTGTCAAAATAATAAAAGTGACAAAAATATTTTCACATTTGTAAAAGTGATAAATTTGAATTTGTCACAATTATTCTAGTGACAAAATATATTTTGTTACATATTTCTTACTGTGAGAATATTTATTGTCATAAATTTTATTGAGGAAAAATATTTTTCAAATTTTTAATAGTATCACAATAATTTTTCACAAATTTTAATAATAAAAAAGTTATTTTTTTTTAAAGATGTAAAAGAGTGACAAAATATATTGTCGTTATCTTAATAATAATAAATATAATTTCATAAATAATTATTAATTGTGACAATTATTTTTCATAATAAATTATTAATAATGACTAAATATTTTTATATAACAAAGATGACATGACAGATGATTGTTGTCAAAACATAAAAAAAATAAAATAAAAAAATAAGAATTTTTTTCCAAGAATTTAAAAGAGTGAAAAATTATCTTTCTCGTAATTTGCATAGTAACAAAAATATTCATATCAATAATTTTAATATTTGACAAATTTATTTTATCAAAAAAATTAATTATGAAAAATATATTTTTTATTTACAATATTAATAATAAAAACTTATTTGCTATAATTATTATTGTTAGGAGAAGTGACGAAAAGATATAATTCATATATATTTAATTTTAAATAACCATTTAATTAATTTCCTCAATATTCAAATATCTACGACAATATATTATCACACCTTAATTGCATAACAATGTCCACTTAAAATAAATAAAATAAAGTGTAGATGTTGATTACATAAATTGATCCAAAATATATAAAGTCAACAATTTTAAAAAAATACCGCATCTAGTTTTGAGACATAAAAATTAAATAAAGTATATTGATAACTGATTTGTGGCTAGAATATGAAAACATCTATGATCCACTTGTCAACTCATAATTTTCAATTTACAAATAAAAAAAAAAAAAGAAAACATTAGAATAGGAATTAAGAATAGAAGATAAAGAACTTATTTTAATTATAATTTTACCTTGAGGAAGTGAAGTGAAATTATTTTCTCCACCTCATCGTTTTTACACCAATTCACCAATCGATGATTTAAGTTCATTAAGATAATCTTATATAGTATTGATAGTAGTTGTTGATTTTGACTTTTCTCATCTTGATTTATTATTTGCTCTATTAATTCATTACTTCATTTTTCATACTCAATCTTTTCAGACTGTAGAAAAGCTTCTAGTTTCAATTCTCTAGAGTCACTTGGCTTCATCCCATAACTAAGTCCATGAACATAATCAGATTTTGATTTTAATATTTTCTTAAGAAATTAACGCCCATTTATTTCAATACCTTCTTCTAATGATTGTGCATCAATAGTTTTCATTTGCTCCTATAAATACAAATTTATAATCAATAAAATTATATAGAAAATAACATAATTATTAAAATTTAATACATCTTAAAAGTACTTGCATAGTTTTCTTGAGCTTGTGGGTGGATCCATGTAGCATCATTTTTATGGTGCATCTCAAATTAAAGTCTCATTTTAATGTGTTCGATATTTATTTTTTCTGAATTTTTCTCTTGATTTTCTTTCAAACTTTCATCAATATTTTCCTATTTTTAAAATTAATATTAAATTTATGAATAAGTTTAAAATAATGTGACACAATTAAATAATTTTATTATATGTCATGGTAAAAAAATAATACCATTTCTTAAATGCATTGACTATATGACTTTGAACCTGAAGTATGTAGAACTTCTATCTTTCCTCAATTGCTTGTATTTGCTACACTTTGAGCCTACACATAAGGTTCATGTTTAGTTTTAATTATCATTTATTTTAATGCATAATATTTAAGTTATCTATTAATATTAAAAAATAAGGAATTACCTGAAATTTTTCGCCTTCAAAATGTCCACATAAAGCAATCTAATCATCTAATTTTTTATGATCATGAGGATTTTGATGTGCTTCTTTAGGAGTATAAAATTTCTTGTAATGTATGTGACATCAATGTTTATAGGTAGTAAAGCACCTTGCCATTATTTTATTGACTACTATTTTGGTATGTGGATCATCTAAACACATTTCAAATTCACTCTACAAATATTCAATTCAAAGTTATAACTTTTATAATAATTCAGTAACTAAAAATTTATGGGCGAGGACAAATTTTAATAATAAATATCACCTCAAGTTTTGTGAAGCTAGGTTATTTGTCTCCCTGAGTCGTATCTTTTCAATAGAATTTTCTAATCGGTGCCAATAATCGAGTAAGAACACATATTTCCATCTTAAATATTCTTTCAATAGGACCAATTGGTAAATACATTTCCTTTTTAAGTACAACTCCTCTAATTTTCTTACCCTCTTTTGTCCGCTTCTTAGCTTCGAAGCCTCTGAACACACCACAACCTCTTTTCTTTGTGATATGAGCTATAATTATTAATCAATAATATAAACGAGAGAAATTTATGAATATAAATGTTACACCCTGAAACCACCGGTGCGACGGTCCTAGGACAAGGGTAGGTATAAGGTTACCGTACACCCGTAGAACCCTTAGCTAACTTGAATCGAATATACAACACATACTAGCATCATGCCAAACATTCATATCTTATATATCTCATCAAACTGATATGACATTTTCTCTTGTTCTTTACTGATCAAAAGATAATTCTAATATCAATATGGAACAAGGGAAAGTCAACAATGCTATCCATGGCAACAAAAGAATAAGCAACATCACACACATCTACGGAGCTTCAAAGAGTATACTTCTCATAGACATGAATACATATATATAATTCAACTATTATCCACAAATATTACATAAAAGAGTCTTCTTGTGGAGAAAGAAATCAAGAAGTTCTGTCTTCAGGATTAACTCTCTCTCGAACTAAGCTATAACCTAAAATCCATAAAAGAGTGGTGAGCCTTCAACTCAGTAAGATGTGAATAATCAAAATAAATAACATATATAGAATACTTAAATAGCAAATCTTGAACATGCACTAGGGTACTAGAAAGAAATCTTAATATATACATTAATATCATAAGTGCTTACAAAGGGTAGCACTATCCAATCATTTCATAATACATATATGAATATCAAATCATGATTATCTTTAAGAACATAAATGCCTATAAAGAATGGCACTATCAAATAAACATAACATAGAACTAATATCATATCATAACATTTGGGTAGCATTGCTACCTTCACGTGGAACATATACTTGCGTAAGCATATGCCCAGAGCTCGTGATTCCCTATAGGTGGAACACTGATACTATACCCTATCAACCAAGTTTCCTCTTTACACATTGGACCAATGAATTAACTCTCACTGGGAAAAATATTCTATAATGTATGTTCCGTGATATACATATCAAGTATTGGTTCAACAATAATTAAAAGTGATCAAGAGATCACAACATATAAATAACATATTGTAATACCGTAGAAAGTCCTAACTCATATGCATGATAAAGTTCTTAGTATGTGGATTAAAATTTTTGAAATGACCAATAATAATTTTAGAAACTCAGTTAGAGAAAAAACGAAAAAAAAATTTCAGAAATCGTCAGTACCGATATCGCTGTCATAAAAATAGCAGTTCGGTCGACGGATGAATTCCTAAATTTGGATTGCGGGTAAATGATAATGTATATGCATGTATGAATACAGTAAAATGAAAGATGAGAAAAATATTAAAGAAAACTAATAAAGTGAGTAATGGCAAAATTGTAAATAAAAGGTACTTTCGGTGAATAGTGGAAATTCGACAGTCTGAGTTTCAGAACAACTCTGAAACTATTTTTATTAATTAATATTAATAAAAATAAGATGTTTCAACATTCACTTTGAATTCCAATTTCTAACGGAATTATCGGAATAATTTACCGAGCAAAAAAAGACCAAAAGCAAATTTTGGAAAGTTAGAGGACTAAAAGGGTAATTTGCCAATTTTGTCTTACTATATAAGCAAGACTTAGACAAAATTTTCTGCATTTTTTGTTCTTCCACCCTTGACCAATTTTCTTCCTTTCCATTTGATTTCTTCCTTTGATTTGTGAAGAAAAGTTGTTGAAAATCAAAAACTAAAACCATACAAACCTAAATCTATCAAATTCAACCATGGAAATTCAAGGAAATTGAAGAACTCCACCAAAAGGGATTTCAGCCACTTTGTGTGTTTTAGGTAAATTGTTTATTTGTTGGTTTTTATGGTTTAATTAGATGATATTTAGGTTGAATTGAATGGGTTTTATGTTTAATTGCATCAATTGATGCAAATTGAGAGAAATCCCTAAAATTCAAACCTTAATTAAAGTTGTAAGTCTTAGCTATTTGAATTAGTGTTAGTTTTTATTAATTGATGTTAGAATATATCAATTGGTGGTTAATAGATAACTAATTAGTGGTTAAATTGTTGTAGAACACAAGATTTGATAAAGTTACCCTATTTGGCTCCATTGGTGAATTATGAGGAAATTCAAGTTTCCAAAGCTATTTGGAAGTTAGGTGAATATTATATACATCAAATAACATGCCTAACATCTTAGATTGATCATTGGAAGTCATATGAAAAATTGTTGTCTTGGCCGAATCTACTTTAATATTCACATGCCTTGATTTTGCTTGGTTTTTGTCTTGAATTCCATACCCATTTTGATCCAATTTGATGATGTTTAATCTTGTTTCTTTGATACCTATTGAGTTGTTGCAAATATGGTTTGTTGGTGATTAAAATGGGCAAGTCAAATTTGTATCATAACCTAACATATTAGCTTGCCATTGTATGTCTTGTTGTTTTTGCTATTGGCCTATTGCTTTTGTATTCCATAGGCCTACCATTTGAATGCCATTGTTGCAATCGACCTACCATTTTTCGTTATCGAGTCAACTTTTTGTTTCATGTTCTTATTGATTACCAAATTACTTGTCATTTATTGATATTGAGTTTATTGATATGGAGGATGCCACTATTGAATAATGGTGTCCATTGATATATATTGCTTCCCTATATTGATCCTAATGTGACTTGACAGAGCTACCGATCCGACAGGGTAGCGGGAATATACTGTCAGCGATGTGCATATTGTATTATTGGTGCCCTAGCTATGAGAGGTTATGGTCCTGGCTATAAGACCTAATCAATCTTATGTTTAATGATATTGATATACTAGAGACTGTATGTTCGCATATAGTCCATATTGATGATATTGGAGATTGTATGGTTTCATACAATCCATCCATTGATCTGTCTTTTTCATATTGTACTGAGCTTATGATATCTTTAATGTCCTATTCTGTCACTTTCTGTCATTGTTTCTGTAAATTGTTTATATCGAGTTTTCATATCATTGGTTCCTCTATTAACCTAATATTTGTTAGCGATGTATATAGATTCACTGAGTATCTTATATACTCATTCTTTGCTTGTTTACCCTTTTCAAGAGAGGAGTAGATTGTAGAATCCTATCATCTGTCATCCGGAGATTTTGCTTACTGTCATTAATGTATATATCTATTTTGCGTTATGTATTTTGATATTCATAATCTAGCTGCTCCATGGGGTATGTATGAGTTAGCTAGGAAATGAATATGTATATATGTTTATGATGATATTATGAGTTATATGATGATTATATGATGTGATATAATGACTGTTACAACCAATTACAATAAATTACAGAATAAATTACAGAATGGATGGTAACTAACTAAAATGGATAATATATTGTGGTTTATAGATTATACATGTGATACTAGATTCTACGGATGCTGGTCGCCATTGGCATCTCCCGTGCCTTAGGACCGTCTCGATCCAAAAATGGGTCGTGACAAAGGTGGTATCAGATCTCTAGGTTATAGACAGTGGAATCTAGGTTATAGATAAATATTGCCCGAATTACGGAGGAATAGTGACTAAGTACATAATGGGTTAGAATTAAGTATACCATAGAGCATAGGATTTCCTTTGACGTCTTTTGCTATTATTGTCTGTTATATGTTATTATTCTACGTTTTTGTCATATTCTGACTATGTTTCCATTTTCTCGATAGATTACAGAGATGTCCAACGATAGGAACAGAGATACTCGGAAGGTAGAGGTTGCCTCTAATGAGTCCTTGGTGAGAGAGATAGTAGTTTCAGAGGGTCCGTCTAGATTCCGACGGACTTCAGAGGATTCAGAGAGTGGAGATGATGCGGGGATTGATGGAGTTACGCAAAGAGATGGCTGATATGAGGCGGGAGTGTCAGCATGTACCGCCATCACCCGCTCCAGTAGTAATGCCTCCACATGTGGTACCAGAGGCAGTTCTAGTGGAACAGGCTCTTGTGCAGCCAGTTGGGTTTTAGAGGGAGCCTGCTGTACAGAGAGGCCGTAAAGTGATAGATGAGGGTGGTGTATCAATGTTTAGCTTTTTGAAGCTAAACTTTCCTGAGTTCAGGAGAGGCAGGGGTAGTGACCCTATGGATTTCTTTGAGGAGGTTGAGAAGGTAGTGAGGAGACTACCATGTTCTGAGTTGAGAGTAGTTGAGCTGGTTAGGCTATTACTGAAGGATAAGGCATGGACCTAGTTTTCTAGGAGGATGGAGCCCAGGCTTTATAGTGAGCACCCACCTACCTGGATTGAGTTTCGACAAGGGCTTATTGATGAGTTTATTACTGAGGGGGTGAAGACCCGTAATCTGATTAGATTTGAGCAGTTAGAGCAGGAAGATAGATCTGTTAAGGAGTACGCAAAGGAGTATATTAGGTTGAGTAGGTATGCTACTCATATTGTTCCTATAGGGGCTGATTTGATCAGCAGGTTTTGGAAGGATCTTCATGCTGCATTACATAATGCTTTATTGGCTACTGAGTTTACTTCTCTGACGACAGTGATTGATAAGGCGACACAGATGGAGGAGAAGTATAAGGCAGAGAGGGCTAAGAGGGACCAAAAGAGGAAAGGGGGTCCAGAATCTCAGATTATGAGGGGGGAGAGAAGCTCCCATCCTAGGAAGGCAGAGCCAGTGCCTCGGTTTGATCAGAGGTCTACAACTAGTAGTCAGAGGAGGAGGATTCAGACTAAGGGACCGCCAGTGGTTCAGTCAGCACCTACCTATTCTCAGGGTTCTTCGAGGCCAGTTGCATAGACACCCAGCATCCCTAGTTGTGGGTTTTATGGTCGGAGACATGGAGGGGAGTGTTGGAGACAGATTGGTGCTTATTTGGGGTGTGGCCAGCATGATCACTATGCTAACAAATGTCCATTGAGATCAGCAGCCATCTGTTACGATTTCTCAGCTGATAGTTCAAACGAGTCAGCATGTGGGTAGAGAGGCATCAGGCAGAGGTAGAGGTAGGAGAGGACAGGCCCCCAATGGTATTCAGGCTCCATCTGGTAGGGGTCAGGGCAGAGTGTTTATAGTTAACACCCAAGAGGCCCAAAGAACCGACAATGTTGTCACAGGTACTATCCTGATTCAGAACGAGATAGCAGATGCCTTATTTGATTCAGGTGCTACTCACTCTTTTGTATCACCACACTTTGCACCTAAATTGAATAAGGAAAGGAAATTGTTAGATATGCCACTGATGACTGCTACTCCTATGGGTGTTAGTATTGATGTGGATTATTATTATCCTGACTGCGTGATTGAGATTGATGATAACAACTTATGTGCTGATTTGATTGAGTTACTTGTATTAGAGCTAGATGTTATTTTGGGTATGGATTGGCTTGCGAGGCACCGAGTGGTTATTAACTGTTATCGGAAGAAGGTCAGGTTTCAGCCTGAGGGACAACCTTAGTTTGAGTTTCAGGGTGATATACGGGAGTTTAGGGTTAACCTAATTTTTGCTATCCAGGCTAGGAGGATGATTGGGAAAGGTTGTTCAGCCTACTTAGCTCATGTGATAGATGTATAGAAGTCTTTTGTACAGTTAGATCAGATACCGGTAGTTCAGGAGTTTCCTAATGTATTTCCTGAGGATTTGCCAGGATTGCCCCCTGATAGGGAGATTGAGTTTGAGATCGAGGTGCATGCAGGCACTGACCCTATATCTATTCCTCCATATAGAATGGCTCTAGCTGAACTGAAGGAATTGAAGGTGCAGTTATAGGAGCTATTGGATAGAGGGTTTATCAGACCTAGCAGTTCTCATTGGGGTGCACCGGTACTGTTTGTAAGGAAGAAAAATGGCTCTTTGAGGATGTGTATAGACTATAGGCAGCTGAATAAGGTGATAGTGAAGAACAAGTATCCATTACCTCGAATAGATGACTTGTTTGATCAGCTGCAGGGTGCCAGCCATTTTTCAAAGATTGATCTGAGGTATGGGTATCACCAGTTGAAGATTAGGAAGGGTGATATACCTGAGACTACTTTTAGAACCCAATATGGGTATTATGAGTTTTTGGTGTTGCCATTCAGGTTAACCAATGCACCGGCTGTTTTCATGGATCTGATGAACAGGGTGTTCAGGTCATATTTGGATAAGTTTGTCATTGTATTCATTGATGATATACTTATCTATTCAAGGAGTGAGGAGAAGCATGTGGAGCATCTGAGGATTGTTTTGCAGATACTTTGGGAGCATCAGTTGTATGCTAAGCTATCTAAATGCCAGTTCTGGCTAACCAAAGTGTGTTTCCTTGGGCATGTGATATGCAAGGATGGGATTAAGGTGGATCCTCAGAAGATAAAAGCAGTTGCTAATTGGCCTCAACCTACCAGTGTTTTAGAGGTTCGCAGTTTTCTGGGTCTGGTAGGTTCTTACAAGAGGTTTGTGAAGGATTTCTCCTGGATTGCAGCTCCATTGACCAGATTGATGAGGAAACATGAGCGTTATATATGGACTAATGAGTGTGCTCACAGCTTTCAGACTCTGAAGTATTGCCTCACTAGTGCCACAGTGTTGGCATTACCGGTAGACAGGGAGAAATTCACTATGTATTGTGATACTTCTTGGATTGGTCTGGGATGTGTATTGATGCAGATTGGTAGGGTAATTGCTTATGCTTCTCGTTAGTTAAACAAGCATGAAACAAATTATTCGACTCATGATTTGGAGATGGCAGCTGTGATTTTTGCATTGAAGATTTGGAGACATTACTTGTATGGATTGAAATGTGAGATATACACTGATCATAAGAGTCTACAATATATATTTCAGCAGAAGGATCTGAATTTTCGATAGCACAGATGGGTGGAGCTACTAAAGGATTATGACTGTGAAATCCTTTATCACCCAGGGAAGGCCAATGTAGTGGCAGATGCACTGAGCAGGAAGTCCATGGGTAGTCTAGCTCATATTGTGGTTGGCAGGAGATCTTTGATTCGAGAGATGAGAGAGTTGGCAGATTTAGGAGTGGAGTTGGATTTGGGATCCCAGGATCAGAACCAGGCTCTGATAGCCCAATTTTAGGTGAAGTCACTATTACTTGATGATATTAAAGTGGCTTAGGATAGGGATCTTTATCTACTGAAGCTTAAGGGAGAGGTACAGAATGGAAATATGACAGAGTTTGCAGTAGAGGATGGGGTACTGAAGTGTGGGAAGTGTATATGTGTATCAGATTTTGATAGGCTACGAGATCAGATTATGAGAGAGGCTCACTATTCAGCATACAGTGTACATCTAGGGATTTTCAAGATGTACCATGATTTGAGGGATGTATATTGGTGGCTTGGGATGAAGAGAGATTAAGCTCAGTTTGTATCTAAATGCTTAGTCTGTCAGCAGGTTAAGTTTGAGCATCAGAAGCCATCAGGGTTGCTTCAGGAGATAGAGTTGTCAGAGTGGAAATGGGAGCAGGTTACTATGGATTTAGTAGTGGGTCTACTGAGGACTTCGAGGGGTTATGATTCTATTTGGGTGATTGTAGACCGGTTGACGAAGTCTGCTCATTTTTTGGAGATTAAGACCAGCTATACGGTAGCTCAGTATGCACAATTATATGTGGATAAGATTGTGCGGCTTTATGGAGTTCCTTTGATGATTATATCAGACAGGGATACATAGTTCACTTCTCGGTTCTGGCAGAAGTTTAAGGAGGCCATGGATACCTAGTTACAATTCAGTACTGCTTTCCATCCGTAGACTGATGGGCAGTCGGAGAAGACAATCTAGACCTTAGAGGATATGCTTAGATTGTGTGTTCTAGATTTCAAAGGTAACTAGGATTACTATCTGCCATTGATTGAGTTCTCCTAATAACAATAGTTTTCACTCTTCTATTGGTATGGCTCCATTTGAAGCACTATATCGTAGGAAGTGCAGATCTCTAGTGTGTTGGGTGAAGCCAAGGCAGAAATAGTTAGAGGGTCCAGAGTTGATTAGAGAGGCTATGGAAAAGGTGCCTATGATCAGAGATCGGATGAGGACTGCCTTTAGTAGGCAAAAGAGTTATACTGATCTGAAGAGGAAGGATGTACATTTTGCAGTTGGTGATCATGTCTTCCTTAAGGTCTCACCGATGAAGGGTGTTATGAGATTTGGGAAGAGGGGAAAATTATCACCCAGGTTTATAGGCCCATTTGAGATTCTTGAGAAGATAGGTAATGTGGCCTATAGATTGGCTCTTCCACCTACCATGAGCCATGTACATCTAGTTTTCCATATCTCGATGCTGCGGAAGTATGTATCAGATCCATCCCATATTTTGGATGGTCAGGAGGTGGATCTCAGTGAGGACTTGTCGTATGAGGAGCTTCCAGTGGAGATCATTGATCGACAAGTCGACAACTGAGGAATAAGGAGATCCCAATAGTTAAAGTGCTCTGGAGGAACCAATCCATGGAGGAGTGCACTTGGGAGAGTGAGCAGGAGATGAGGAGCAGATATCCATTCCTGTTTCAGCAATGAGGTATGTATTTATTTAAATTCAAGGATGAATTATTTGTAGGGTGTAGAATGTAATACCCTAGAAAGTCCTAACTCATATGTATGATAAAGTTCTCAGTATGTGGATTAAAATTTTTGAAATGACCAATAATAATTTTAGAAACTCAGTTAGAGCGAAAACGAGAAAATTTTTCGGAAATCATCGATACTGATATCGTGGCCGTAAAAATAGCAGTTCGGTCGACGGATGAATTCTTGAATTTGGATTAAGGGTAAATAATAATGTATATGTATGTATGAATACAGTAAAAAGAAAGATGAGAAAAATATTAAAAAATACTAATAAAGTGAGCAATGGCAAAACAGTAAATAAATAGTATTTTTGGTGAATAGTGAAATTTCGACGGTCTGAGTTTCAGAATGACTCTGAAACTACTTTTATTAATTAATATTAATAAAAATAAGATGTTTGAACATTCACTTTGAATTTCAATTACCGACAAAATTATCAAAATAATTTACCGAGTGAAAAAGGACCAAAAGTAAATTTTAGAAAGTTAGAGAACTAAAAGGGTAATTTGCCAATTTTGTCTTACTATATAAGCAAGACTTAGACAAAATTTTCTGCATTTTTTGTTCTTCCTCCCGTGACCAATTTTCTTCCTTTCCATTTGATTTCTTCCTTTGATTTGTGAAGAAAAGTTGTTGAAAACCAAAAATGAAAACTAAAAACTAAAACCATACAAACCTAAATCTATCAAATTCGACCATAGAAATTCAAGGAAATTGAAGAACTCCACCAAAGGGGGTTTCGGCCACTTTGTATGTTTTAGGTAAATTATTTATTTGTTGGTTTTTATGGTTTAATTAGATGATATTTAGGTTGAATTGAATGGGTTTTATGTTTAATTGCATCAATTGATGCAAATTGATAGAAATCCCTAAAATTCAAACCCTAATTGAAGTTGTAAGTCTTATCTATTTGAATTAGTATTAGTTTTTATTAATTGATGTTAGAATACATCAATTGGTGGTTAATAGACAACTAATTAGTGGTTAAATTGTTGTAGAACACAAGATTTGATAAAGTTGCCCTATTTGGCTCCTTGGTAAATTGTGAGGAAATTCAAGTTTCCAAAGATATTTAGAAGTTTAGGTGAGTCTTATATACATCAAATAACATGCCTAACATCTTAGATTGATCAATGGAAGTCATATGAAAAATTGTTGTCTTGGCCGAACCTATTTTACTATTCACATGCCTTAATTTTACTTGGTTTTTGTCTTGAATTTCATAGCAATTTTGGTCCAATTTGATGATGTTTAATCTTGTTTCTTTGATACCTATTGAGTTGTTGCAAATGTGATTTGTTGGTGATTGAAATGGGCAAGTTAAATTTGTACCATAACCTAACCTATTGGCTTGCCATTGTATGCCTTGTTGTTTTTGCTATTGGCCTATTGCTTTGTATTCCATAGACCTACCATTTGAATGCCATTATCGCCAGCGACAATAGCATGTCAATTAGCCTATCGTTTTTCGTTGCCGAGTCAACTTTTTGTTTCATGTTCTTATTGATTACCAAACTACTTGTCATTGATTGATATTGAGTTTATTGATATGGAGGATGCCACTGTTGAATAATGGTGTCCATTGATATATATTGCTTCCCTATATTGATCCTAATGTGACTTGACAGAGCTACCGATCCGACAGGGTAGCGGAAATATACTGTCGGCGATGTGCACATTGTATTATTGGTGCCCTAGCTATGAGGAGTTATGGTCCTGGCCATAAGACTTGATCAGTCTTATGTTTAATGATATTGATATAATGGAGACTGTATGTTTGCATATAGTCCATATTGATGATACTGGAGATTGTATGGTTTCATACAATCCTTCCCTTTATCTGTCTTTTTTCATATTGTACTGAGCCTATGATCTCTTTAATGGCCTATTCTGTCACTGTTTCTATAAATTATTTATATCGAGTTTTGATATCATTGGTTCCTCTGTTATCCTAATATTTATTAGCGATGTATATAGATTCACTGAGTATCTTATATACTCACTCTTTGCTTGTTTACCCATTTTAGGAGAGGAGTAGATTGCAGAATCCTATCGTCTATCATCCGGGGATTTTGCTTGCTGTCATTGATGTATATATCTATTTTGCGTTATGTATTTTGATATTCATAATCTAGCTGCTCCATGGGTTATGTATGGATTAGCTAGGAAATGAACATGTATATATGTTTATGATGATATTATGAGTTTTATGATGATTATATGTTGTGATATAATGACTATTATAATAAATTGCAGTAAATTACAGAATGAATTATAGAATAACAGAATAGATGGTAACTAACTAAAATGGATAATATATTATGGTTTATAGATTATGCATGTGATACTGGGTTTTATGAGTGCCGGTCGCCATTGACATCTCCCGTGCCCTAGGACCGTCGTGGTTCAGAATCGGGTCATGACACATATCATATTATGCATAACAAAGGCTTATTAATGAACTTGGTCCAAGGAAAATAACCAAGTCATTATCAACATTTAAAGATTCTATTTAAGGAGGGTTTCAACAAATTAAATTCATAAATAACATATACATATATATGAATATAATATACTTTAACAAAAATTCTCACATGGAGAATCATATACATGAAACCAAATCCACACTTACCTCTTAGTACTAAAAAGCTTTCTAATCAAGCTCAACTCTTGCTCAAATCCAAAAGATCCTTAATTCCTTGAGTTCTCTTCTCCTAAATAAAATCTCCAAAATTTCAAAATTTAGGGTTTTCTCAAAACAATCATAGAAAATAATCCCTCATAAATTCTAAGCTCCTTAGAGTCTCTATAAACAAATTCTAGCATTAATTTAACCATTAATAGGGGATGAATAATAGTTATAGAGAAAATCTACTATTCACAGCACTATTCATCTAAAAATCATAAATCTTCATACTACTAAATCTAACCATAATTATTAGCCATTAATGCTCACAAAAGATCACACACAACTTAAAAATAACTATTCTAGCTAACAAAGAACTTAACTCAAGCTAAAGAGAAGATTTGAGAAAATTACCTTATTTTATCCTTCAAAGAAATTTTGAAGAATTTGGCTTGAATTGATGCTCTTACAGTCTTTAATTTGTGTTTTCTAACATTAATAAGGATTAATTGGAGTATTAAAACCTTAGAAATGAAGAAAAATGATTTATGGTTGAGAGAAATAGGAAATGGAAAAGAAGAGAGAAATTGGAGTATTAAAACCTTAGAAATGAATAAGCTACTGCCAAATAAAATCTTGAGTTTACTGTTTATGGTTACTGTTCATAGTTATTGTTCATGTGCACTGTTCATGATAGAAGCTGAAAAATTCACTTCGGCAGTACATACTAAACTAACTCTATCTTGAGTTACATAAGTCTAAATGCCTCTATTCTTCCTTCTACTTAAACTAGACACATGAGACTACAATATATCCCAAATTCTTTCTTTAAAGCCTTGAATATAAATTCACAAAATTCTGTATAAACATAAACTTTGAAATTCAAATCAAAATAAACTAATTTCACTTCCAAAACAAACATTCCATAACAAATCTTACATACATCGATTCAAAAATTTCAGAATACATACAAGTAAAAGAAATCTCAGGTATTACAATAAAATGATGAAAAATAATTAAAATAAAATCTACAAAAAAGTAAGTTAACAAACCTTCATTATTTGATGATTCAAATATTGATGGGTCATTAAGTATACTTGATGAATTGTCAATCTTAGTTGGAGCAGATTGTTGAACATTATTAACTATTCTTGGTAAAATGAAACCTCTTAGTGTACCATAATGTATAAATTGAGTTTCAACATAGTCACACCCTTAATAGCCAGACATCTAGTTGATTAAGCCATTAATATTTGGATAAATTTTAATGGATTTTAACTTTGGACAATAAAAAAAAAACAAAGATCTTATTTTACTTGACTAAGTTTTTGAGTTTCTAAAGATGTTGAATTTCACTATTGAATGCTTATATGAGCACTCAATAATTTTATGTTGGAGATGGATGCAAGTGTTTCCATATTCAAATACCTTTCTTAATTGAATGACTGGTTCTATTCCATTTTGTTGTCTTTGTGGAGTTTTTTTTTTTGGCCTTTTGTGAAAAAGGTTTTTGGTTGTTAACCCATAGCCATGCTTGAAATTATCTTAAATGGTATAAATTAATCTATGAGTTTATGATACATCAAAGAATAATATGACAATGCATTTGAATTCACTAAAAACAATATCTGCAATAGGTTTTTTATAATCTTCTAAAATTTTGAAAACACATATTGTGTGTGTCAATTTAATTGAGACCATTAATCTTTGTGCTTTGAAATCTTTTAATATTGAAGCTACCGAACATGACAACATCCAAAAAATGTTATATAAGGAATACACCTAATTAAGAAACTATGGAAATGGCCATATTTGTTTATCTTAGTATTTTTTTTTTTCCATCAAATCCCGTTTTATGACAATATATGATGTATTCTTCATTTATGTTAGTTTTACATTTATGTTGAGAATATTGTCCCTAAGTATTTGCTAGATGAACGTTTCTTGGTTTATGAAAATGGGGTCACCATTCAATCTAGTATAAGTACTTTAAATATGTTCATCGTCATTGGACTCTTAGCTTGGGTAGCACTAGTTTCGGAAATGCTATCACCTTTGTTTATCTTCCTAGTTAGTACGGGTTACTAATGGAAATGGTGGGTTACTATTCATTTGACTGGTGTCAGGATAAACACATGGATACTCATTTATTGAGTGATCGAAGGGTGATACTGGTTGAGAATGACATGGGATTTCACTATCAGTCAATCATTTGTCATCCATGATCATCTTTATGCATATAGTCCTTTTACTTGAGGTAATTCATGTCACTTATATAAGTGGTTAAGGTTTGTTAATACTTACATGACGAGGCTAGCCATGCACCGACATATGGCATATGGTGGCCTTAGCTAGTTGTATAGCAGGGCATGTGATAAACTAAGATAGGATTTGTTCCTCCAATTGAACTGAGTTAAGATCCAATGCCATCACATTCTTTTCAATATGAAATCCTTGGCTGAGATGTTATCATCGAGAATGGAGTCTTAGTATGGTTATAGTATCTTAGTATTATGGTTTGACGAATCCATGACCCTAACCAATTGATAGGGATCTTAAATGAAGGGGTTCGAATGCATGGTAATCATGATAAAAAAAGTTTTGTGGAATGTGGACTATCGTCTGTACATTCATATTCGATTGGGAAATCATGAAACCTATTGCTAGGGGTTAACCATGATTTATGGGAATCAATCAAGAGTGAAGATTCTCTTGATTGGTTGAGATAGATGTTATCGTGACATTCTTGATAATGTCATTTCCCATTGCCAGTCGAACATGAACCTAGAAAGTCACACATATATGTGCTATGCTTTTGACTTAGTTATCTCGGTCCTAGAAATAACTAGATGGAATGGGTTATTAAGTTAACACAGTTGCTAGTATAATCGTTCTCTAAGTTTCGAAAAATTCAACTTATGTTGTAATGGTGCATTGGGCTGATTATGTTGATGGGCTAATTTAGTTATATTGGCCCAACCCATATTAGAGAATGGATGATAGCTTATTAGGCTTTAGGATTTTAATTATTGGTTAATGGGCTTTTCCTTTTTTACTGAGGCCCATCACTGAATTGGATGGAAAATTGGATTTGGGTTTGGATAATGGAGACTATAGAGATTCTCCACTAAACCCAAATCAAATATTAACCATGACTTAATTAAATCCCTAATGAATTATCTTAAACTAATTAATGATGCTTTGGTATTAATCTTGCCATGCATGGTGTCATTAATGTAGTAGAAGACAAGATTTGACTCTTGTCATATCACCATCTTTCATGCTTCCCACTAACATTTTGCAAAGGAAAAATGTAGCAAATTATTTAAGGAATTGGACATGTAGTGGCTGGCTATCCTTGGCATTTTGGGAGCCAAAATAGTTTTTGTATTCTCTCAATATTTTCCTTGAAGAGTTTGCAAGAGGTGAAAAGAAAAATCTGCTTTCTCTCCTACATTTCTTCATTATTTTCCTTTGCAAGTTGGGTTTATATGCTAGATAAAAAGTAACTTTGCACCAAGAACAACAAGAACTTGTATCTTACCTTTGTTAAAGGATACTTTGGTGGGTTTGGGTTTTGAATAAAAGAGAATCACCTAGACAGGGGACCTAAGTAAGGAAAGAGTTTCCAAGTTGAAAGCTAGGCACTTGTGGACAATCTAGAGGCATCACACTTGGGGTGCTAGAGATTTTCTTAGTGGTCTTCTTCTTCACTTCAAGAGGTAAATCTTTACCTTCGATAATTGATTGGTCCTTGCATGTGGTATTTTTGCTATTAATAGTTGATTCTTGTTTGCATGCACTTGAGAGACGTTAAATGCTTGAAATTTTTTATTTTGTTGCTTTCGTTGCACACAGTCTTTTGTGCATTTTTTTCGTCCAATAGATTGAGTATACTGCATATGATAATCAAAATTATATATGAGAAGTAGGTTATATTATTCTATATAGCTCATTGCGTTGAATGCTCACCCTTGTTAGCCTATTTTTCTAATTTTTAGGTAAGCGTCAAAAATCAAATTGTTGTCGAGTCAATCCTGCTATTTATTCCTACGACAGTGAAGGTTTTATATTTAATGCTTATTTTTTTATTTGTTTTGAAAATTAATTTGGAGTTTCGCATGGTTATTGTCTATTAATCTCGTTGTCCCTATTTTATTTATTGAAAGATTGATGTCCTGTTTAGTATAAATATATTTTTGATAAAAATATTGATTGGATGTGATTGTCAGGTTCAACTTAATAGATAAGCCATAACCCTGATTTTATTATAATTACAGCTATCATATAATAATTTTATTGTTTAGTGATGTCATGACCCACTTTTGGGCCGTGATGGTCCTACGACACAGGTAGACCTAAGGTCACCGGAAACCCGTAGAACCCATGAACAATCAAGTTATCAATCATTCAATCAATCTTAACTCATTTATCAATGCTTAAATCCCATTTATTACTTATAAATTTTACATAAATTTTGCCAGAATTTTCTTTGTAATTTTAATGTTATTCCAGACCTAAAATTGGGTCTTTCAAAAATTATATAGCCTGCACAAGAATTATTTTGAATACTCCTAATAATTTGCCATCCTTATACCCTCAACTTCATAGTTTACACAGACATATATGGCACTTCTAAATCTCTTTTAAAACATGTGAATTTTAATTTTTTTTTAAATTTTCCGTATCACTGTTATTATCACTTCACTATCACTATCATTAAGCATTACACATTATAGTCATTCATTACTAAACTTTAATAGGAAATCACATTACATTTTAACGTCACTTAAATGTTAATTACTTCACTGTTCATATATCACTATAGTACTTAATCATTTAATTATATACAGTACCATGGAGCTCTAAGAATAGACACTCACGACCTTTAGAGAATAAAATTCTACCTCGATGTACTTGACATCCCAAGTCAGAAAAGAAATTAACTTGGAATCAGCTTCCTATATCTCATCCCTGTAAAAATTTATAAACCACTATTTGGTGAGTATAAAATACTCAGTGAGCATGTATACATCATTAAACAGACGATATAAGCATATGATAATAAAGGATAACAATGGTAGTCAAGTATCAATACTTACAATGAATGGATATCAATATATTCATTTTTACATGTCAGGGTTAATTAATTTGCACACCAAATATCTTTGGAAGTTTGGAACAGGTAACAATCAAATCAATGATAAACAATAATCGATGAAAGAATGGCCATCAATAAGCACTAAAATATAAGCTTGGATGTCATGTCCCGATTTCGGGACGTGACGATCCTAGGATGCAGGAGATACCAGAGGCGACCGACACCCATAAAATCCAATATCACATATAATTATCAATTACCATCAATTTACTAATAAATTACTTAATTACTATTTATTATGGCATTCTGTAATTTGTCTGTAATTCATACTGCAATTGGCTATAACAATCATCATCTTATGCCATAACATTAATTATACTCCATAATATGCCATTCACACATATACATTATCTAACTATGCCATTATACAATACCTATGGAGCTACTAAAATATATACATACAAAATACTTTGTTTTAAATAATTACACTGCTATAAGACACTGCAGAATTCCTCGGGAAACAACAGTCGGGAATCTGCCTACTTGTAATACCCTAGAAATGTATGACAGGTTTTAGTAAATAAAATTCTCAGTATATAGATTAAAATCATTGAAATGACTAATAATGATTTTAGAAAATCAGTTAGAGCGAAAAGGAAAACAAATTTCAAAAATCGTCGGTACCGATATCGCCGCCGTAAAAATAGCAGTATGATCGACGAATGAATTTTTGAATTTGGATTGAGGATAATTGATAAGGTATATTCATGTGTGAATACAGTAAAAAGAAATTTGAGAAAATATTACAGAACCCTGACGAAACGAGCAAAAGAGTATTTTCGGTGAATAGTGAAATTTGACAGTCTGTGTTTCAAAACGACTCTGAAACTATTTTTATTAATTAATATTAATTAAAATATGATGTTTAAACATTCACTTTGATTTCTAATTCCCGACAGAATTATCGGAGTAAATTACCGAGCGAAAAAGGACCAAAAGTAAATTTCAAAAAATTGGAGGACCAAAGTGTAATTTACCTATTTTGTCCTACTATATAAAGGACACTTAGACAAATTTTTGCTCAAAATTTCTGATTTTTCCTCCCTTTTGCCCGTGACCATTTTCCTTCCATTTCATTGATTTTCTCTCATCAATTTGTGAAGGGAAATCATTCTAAATCTTAAACTAAAACCATACAAACTACAAACAACTAAAATTAACCATAGAAAATTAAAAAAATTGAAGAACAAGGAAGGTGCTCATTTCGGCCAATCTAGGGTTTTAAGGTAAATTGATTGTTTGTTTGGTTTTATAATTTAATTAGGTTAAATGGATGATAAAAGGAATGGGTAAATGGTTTAATTGCATCAATTGATGCATTAAACAAATTTTCCCAATTTTCTAACCTAAAATTGAAGTTGTGTAATTTGATTTTGAGTATATGGATTAGGATAGGTAAATTGGCTTTAGAATAAGTCAATTGGGTATTAATCGGTATTTAATTGACGTTCGTTTCGTTGCAGAAAACTCGTTCGGAGAAAATCATCGAATTTAACCTAATCGAAGAAATTGAGGAATTGGGTAGCAAATTTGTGGCATTTGGTGATTTGGAGGTTTAGGTGAGTATACTATGCATCAATTTACTTGTCCAAATTGATAAATTGAAATTTGGAAACCAATTGTGAAAAAGGGTTCTTGGCTGAACCCTAATTGTGCCTTTTTGCCTTGTTTTTGTTCATATCTTTGGCTTGTGTTTTCTTGGCTTATTTGATACTTCTGACGAAGATTATTGATTTGTGGTTGTTGCCTATAAATTGTTTTCCATGTGCATATTTGTTGATATTTAGGGCAATGTCAAAATTGCACCAAAACCATGCTGAAATTTCCGTAGGCCAACCATTTGAATGCCACTGTGGCCAGCGACAATAGCATGCCAATTGCGTCAACTTCTTTGCTATAAATGACCAAAATATATTTGTTCCCATTTTTGGTCACTAGAGCTTTGATCATCGTTTCATTGATTATTATTGATGTCTTATTGACTTTAGGCTCATTGATTGATTGATATTGGGTTTTGTTGAAATTGAGGATACCATTGTTGCATAATGGTGTCCATTGATAAGTTTCTTTCTTATGTTGACCTTATGGTGATATAACAGAGCTACCAATCTGACAGGGTAGTGGGAAAATACTGTTGTCCTTGTGCATATTGTATTACTGATAGCCTAGCTAGGAAAAGGGTTATAGTCCTAGCCATAAGATCTGATCCGTCTTATGATACAGATATTGTTATACAAGAGACTGTATGTGCGCATGTAGTTCGCATATAGTCCAGATTGTTGCTACTGGAGATTGTATAATTTCATACAATCCATCCTTTTATCTGTTTTTCTCTATGGTACCGAACCTATGATATCCTTATTGATCTATTCTGTCATTTACTGTAGATGCTTATGTAAATTGGTTATACTGAGCTTTTGATATCATTGGTTCTTCTGTTAACCTCACTTTTATTGGAAATGCATATAGATTCACCGATTATCTTATATACTCACCCTCTCATTGTTTACCTATTTCAGGAGAGGAGTAGATTGCAGAATCCT
The DNA here is from genome assembly GCA_948193065.1 of Aleurites moluccanus. Classification (NCBI taxonomy): domain Eukaryota; kingdom Viridiplantae; phylum Streptophyta; class Magnoliopsida; order Malpighiales; family Euphorbiaceae; genus Aleurites; species Aleurites moluccanus. Next base: position 21,968 of record CANXYC010823585.1, read on the forward strand.
GTCGTTTGTCATGTAGAGATTTCTGCTAGCATTTCTGATGTATATATATTTTGTACTCTGTATTTTGATGTTCATATCTAGCTGCTCCATGGGGTATGTATGGGTTAGCTAGGATATGAACAGATATATATATGTTTATGATGATATATAGGGTGGTATTTTTGGAATGAATAGTGTTATGTGAGTGATTGGATATATATATATGTTGTATGTAATTGATGATGGGTTTCTGCTGTAATATCATGGATAATTTTATTTCCGTTGCGATATATACATGTTGTGTATGTGATACTGGGTTCTACAGGTGCCGGTTGCCATTGGCATCTCCTGTACCCTAGGACCATCGCGATTCGGCTCGCGAGAGTGGGTAGTTACAGAGGTGGTATCAGAGCACTAGGTTACAGATGAATAGTGATTGAATTACAAAGGAATAGTAACTAAATACAGAATGGGGTAGAATTAAGTATACCATAGAGCATAGGAATCCTTTTGTTGTCTTTTGTTGTTATCATCTATTATATGTTGTTATTCTGCATTTCTGTCATATTCAGAGTGTGATTTCATTTTCTCGACAAATTACAGAGATGTTCGACGATGGGGATAGAGATACCAGAGAGGCAGAGGTTGCCTCAAATGAGTCTTTGGTGAGGGATATCTTAGCTTCAGAAGGTCCCTCCAGATCCTGACGGACTTCAGAGAGTACAGAGAGGGGCGATGAACCTTGGAGATATGAAGTTTTGAGGGGGATTATGGATTTATGTAGGGAGATTTCTGATTTAAGGTGAGAGCGTCAGCATGTACTGCCACCCCCAGTGGCAGTGGCAGTGCCCCCACCTATGGTACTAGAGGTAGTACTAGTGGCACAAGCTCCTGTGCAGCCAGTTGGGGCTCAGAGGGAGCTAGCTGTACAGGGAGGTCGGAGAGTGATAGAGGAGGGTGGAGTATCATTGTTTAGCTTTCTAAATCTAAACCTGCCTGAGTTTAGGGGAGATAGAGGTACAAACACTGTGGATTTCTTGGAGGAGGTGGAGAAGGTAGTGAGGAGACTACCATATTCTGAGTTGAGAGCTATGGAGCTTATCGGCTTGCTACTAAAGGGCAAGGTATGGACTTGGTTTTCTAGGAGGATGGAGACCAGGCTATATAGTGAGCACCCACCTACCTGGATTGAGTTTCGATATGGGCTTATTGATGAGTTCATCACATAGGGGATGAAGACTCGTAATCTAGTTAGATTTGAGCAGTTAGTACAGGGAGACAGATCTGTGGAGGAGTACGCAGAGGAGTTCACTAGACTGAGTAGATATACTACTCATATTGTTCCTACTGAGGCTGAGCTGATTAGTAGGTTTCAGAGGGGTCTTCATGCTGCACTGCATAATGCATTATTGGCTACATAGTTTACTTCTCTTACCATAGTGGTTGATAAGGCCATGCAGATGAAATAGAATTATAGATCAGAGAGAGAGAGAGGAGAGACCAGAAGAGGAAGAGAGGTCCGGGATCTCAGTTTAGGAGGAGGGAGAGTAGCTCCCAGTTTAGGCAGGCAGAGCCAGTGCCATGGTTTGATCAGAGAACCTCAGCTGGTAGTCAGAGGAGGAGGATTCAGACTAGGGGATCGTCAGTTGTTCAATCAGCACCTACCTATTCTCAGGGTTCCTCTAGACCAGTTGCACAGACACCCAGTATGCCTAGCTATGGATTTTGTGGTAAAAAACATAGGGGAGAGTGTTGGAGATGGACTGGTGCTTGTTTGAGGTGTGGCCAGCAGGGCCATTATGCTCATAGCTGTCCATTGAGGGCCGATCAGCAGCCATCTGTTACGGTCTCTCAGCCGATAGCACAGAGGAGTCAGAGCATGGGCAGAGAGGCATTAGGCAGAGGCCGTGGCGGGGAGGACAGGCTCCTAGTGGTAGTCAGGCTCCAGCTAGTAGGGGCCAGGGTAGAGTATTTGCAGTCAATGCCCAGGATGCCCAAAGGACATATAACATAGTCACAGGTACTATCTTGATTAAGAATGAGATAGCAGATACTTTATTTGATTTAGGTGCTACTCACTCCTTTATGTCACCACACTTTGCACCTAAATTAAATAAGGAAAGGAGAATGTTAGATGTGCCTTTGATGATTGCTACTCCTATAGGTGTGAATGTTAATGTGAATTTTATTATTCTGATTGCATGAATGAGATTGAAGATAACATCTTGCGTGTTGACTTGATTGAGTTGCCTATATTAGAGCTAGATGTTATTTTGGGTATGGATTGGCTTGCGAGGCACCGAGGGTTATAGACTGTTATTGAAAAAAGGTTGGATTTCAGCGTGTGGGGCAGCCAGAGTTTGAGTTTTAGGGTGATGTACAGGAGTTTAGGGTTAATATGGTTTCTGCTATCCAGGCTAGGAGGATAATTGGGAAAGGTTGTTCAGCCTATTTGGCTCATGTGATAGATGTACAGAAGTCTTCTATACAGATGGATCAAATACTGATAGTTCAGGAGTTTCCTGATGTGTTTCCTGAGGAGTTGCTAGGATTTCCCCCTGACAGGGAGATTGAGGTGCATGTAGGCACTGACCTTATATCTATTCCACCATACAGAATGGCTCCAGCTGAACTGAAAGAATTGAAAGTACAGTTGCAGGAGCTATTAGATAGAGGGTTCATCAGACCGAGTAGTTCTCCATGGGGTGCACCGGTATTGTTTGTTAGGAAGAAAGATGGATCTTTGAGGATGTGTATAGACTATAGGCAGCTGAACAAGTTGAAGGTGAAGAACAAGTATCCATTGCCTCGGATAGATGACTTGTTTGATCAGCTACAGGGTGCCAACCATTTTTCAAAGATTGATCTGAGGTCTGGGTATCACCAGTTGAGGATTAGGCAGGGTGATGTACCTAAGACTGCTTTTAGGACCCGCTATAGACATTACGAGTTCTTAGTGTTGCCATTTGGGTTGACCAATGCACTGGCTGCATTCATGGATCTGATGAACAGGGTGTTCAGGTCATATTTGGATAAGTTTGTCATTTTATTCATGTAACACCTCACCTATAACTTAGAACCTGAATCATAAAGGGTAACCTAGGGGGATTTTGTCATGAATTGGAAGTTGTACATTATTGCATGATTATGCTTGAATTGAACATATGTGCATGTTTTATGATGTATTGTTAGAGTAAAGGAGGTCTAAAGGCTGTTAGGAAGCAATCGGGTAAAAATGACTTTTTAGTGAACTGGGGGCAAAATGGTCATTTCACACCCCTTTCGAGTTTTATAGAAATTAACATGATATTTGAAGGTAAAATAGAATATCAGGACATGAAAATAGAGGTTTAATGATCAAATGAATAATTGTTGGAAAATTAAACCCGGTAGGAAATAATCCAGGGGAAAACTGCTCGGATAAGGATCAAATTTGAACTAGGGGTAATTTAGTTTTTTCCTTTGAGTTATGGACTTATATGGTATATACAAGCCTATGGTAATAGTTTAGGCTTATCTAAATCAAACCATTGGATGAAAAGATGAAGAATTGAATGGTTGGATAGCTAGGTTTCACACTTTTTATCATAAACTCAAAGCATAGGATTGCACCATTGATATTTAACTTGATTTTTCCCACCCCTTCATCATTCTTCATTTTCCTTATCAAAATCACCAACCAAACTTTCTCTCTCCTCCATTCTTGATTTCGACCACCATTTTCCAACACCTTAGGTTGTTGTTTTCTTTCATTTCTTGATGGAAACTTATTAATTCCATCATTCTAACACACAAATATGGCCTTAGATTCAAAGGAAAAACAAGAAAAGTTGACAAATCAAAGCTTTGAAGTTTTGGAAGAACTATTTGGAAAGTAAGTGATTTTGTAATTCTTTTGGTTCAATTGTGTTCCTAAGATGTTCTTTAATGTTAATTAGTAACAAAAATGTGTTTTGGTTGGAAGGAATTCAAAAAATTGGATAGAAACCCTAATAGGAAGAAATATGAATCAAAGTATTGTTTTGATGGATTGTTTTGTTCAAATGATGTGTATTTGATGTGTTTAACATGAATTAGTAGTTAAATGATGGAAACAAATCCATTTGGATGAAGTTTCATTTGGGCCGAATGTGAGGTGCTTGAATAATCGATTTGTACTTTGATGTTTAATAGGTTTAAATGGTTGAATGTTATGTATTTGATGTATATTTAAGTTGTATGAATGAATGGTGTTGAAAAATGGATGAATGGAATGATTTCCTTTTTGGCCGAACCATTTGATTTTGTTAGTTCAATGTGTTATGTTAAAGTGATTAGGAAGGAAGTGTTTGAATATGGTTAAGTGATGAATATAATGGAAATGTATAAGTTTAGATATGTAAAAGATATTTGATTTAATAACTTGGAAGCTAAACTTGGAATATGATGTATGTTTGATATGGAATGTGGAACCAAGTGTATATGAGTTCTTAATATGGTATATAAGTGATGAATATGTATAATGTAAGTCAAATGTGATGATAGATAGGTGTTTATGTATAAAGGATTAGAAAATGTGTAATTTGTGCAATCTGAGGTTTATAGTGCATACAGTGTATGCTTTATGTGTTTTAATATGAATAATGTGTTTTGTAATGTTTATAAGTATTACCGGAGTGTTATATGTAGAAAATAGGTGAACCGTCAAGTACTCCAGCTCGGAGTGTAGAACGCGGGTCAATTAGGGCTCGAGAGCAGTATTGGGGGATAAAGCTGACAAATTATGATAAAGGTGAGTATATATGTATAATTATGCATGATTTGCATCATATATCATATGAAAAGTCATTTGGACTGATAAACCAGCATTTGCTATCTCACAATACTTACAGTGCATATTGGCTCGTAAATAAGCCCACCAAAACGACCTAAACTGATCTAAACTTTGTCTGACTATAAAATGAAATCCAGAAAGCCAATTGAGCCACCACTTGGCCCAATCTTCTTGTTTAGTCCCAAGCTTTAAAATGGTACCTCATGGTCCACCTAAATCCTTTGGTAACATACTGAACCAGAAACTACTCAAAAATCCTAAAACGGACCAGTAACGGCAAGTGTCAGTTGCAGCAGTGCAACTGGGCTCCGCGGGCATTTTTTTGACATTACCCAAATTTGTCCTATTAATCATTATAATTATATATATGATTATTCCATAGCTATATGAATTCTATTTATGTTATATTTATTGTTATATGGAGACACACCCATATGGTATTGTAACAGAGCTACCTCGATAGTGTAGTGGGTAAATCCATCGATTGTGTGCACACTGGTATAAAATTGATATTAAATTGACCTATGCTAGGAAGGGTGTAATATTCTCTAGTCATAAGGGTTGATCCCCTTTATGTGAGGTGGTGTATGCACTTTATGATAGTGCTAAAGTACAGAATTACAGTTAGTGCAATTGCACTTTAACATGAAACCCAATCCTGTTATATCATATGTGCGTTGACTCGTACATGGATCCTTATATGAATATTTATATGGATATTTACATGGATATTTATATGGATACTTGTTTCACTCTTTACTTGTTATCTTATATTGATTCTACAGGCCATATATGGGCAACCATGGTATTATGAACATCTATTGCATTTTTATACATATGGATTCACTGAGTATTTTTACACTCACCCCCTTAGTGGTTTAGGATTTTCAGGTTTGCAGTAAGGCTCAAATTCCATTGACATCTTCTACTCCAGCCTTGAATTATACTACTTGAGACATGTAAAATTCAAGTCCCAAAAGTATATATAAATATTTGTTCAGTATAGAGGTTCCATGGTACTATAATATAAGGAGTGGCATGTATCTGTATGTGATTATATTTCTATGGTTTTGTATATATATATATTATGCTCTGTATGGTTATAGTTTGATATACAGATATATATAATGAGTTGTTATTGGAGATCTAGAGGGATCATTGATGATAAAGATATGAGTATTGATGATAAAGTATATTGGAAGTGTTTATTTGCATGTTTTTCAGCTAGGCATGATCATATATAGAGGAGATGCTATCAAAATTTTGGCAGATTTATTAAGTTATATTTGAGATAGTTACATATATTGATTGCCATTTCATATAGTTATTGGGTTCTTTGTGGTACTGGTAGCCTAGGCAATACTTGTACCCTAGGACCATCGCGGCTCCCAGGTTGGGTTGTGACAATTCATTAATGACATACTTGTCTATTCTAGGAGTGAGGAGGAGCATGTGGAGCATCTGAGGATTGTGTTGCAGACACTTCGAGAGCATCAACTATATGCTAAGCTATCTAAATGCCAGTTCTGGCTAACCGAAGTGTGTTTCCTTGGGCATGTGATATGCAAGATTGATATTATGGTGGATCCTCAGAAGATTGAAGCAGTTGCTAGTTGTCCTCAGCCTACCAGTGTTATAGAGGTTCACAGTTTTCTGGGTATGACTAGATATTACAGGAGGTTTGTGAAGGATTTCTCTCGAATTGCAGCTTCATTGACTAGGCTGATGTGGAAACAGAAGTGTTATGTATGGACTGATGAGTGTGATCGTAGCTTTCAGACTTTGAAGTATTGCCTCACCAGTGCTCCTATGTTGGCATTACCAGTAGAAGGGAAGCAATTCACTGTATATTGTGATGCTTCACGGATAGGATTGGGGTATGTGTTGATACAGCTTCCTAGGGTGATTGCTTGTGCTTCTCGTCAGTTAAAGAAGCATGAAGCAAATTATCCTACACATGATCTGGAGATGGCAGCTGTAATATTTGCATTAAAGATTTGGAAGCACTACTTGTATGGATCAAAATGTGAGATATATACTGATCATAAGAGTTTGCAGTATATATTTCAACAGAAGGATCTGAATCTTCAACAGCGTAGATGGATGGAGTTACTAAAGGATTATGACTGTGAAATCCTTTATCATCCTGGTAAGGCCAATATAGTGGTTGATGCATTGAGCAAGAAATCGATGGACAGTCTGGCTCATATTGTGATTGGCAGGAGACCATTGATCCGAGAGATGAAAAACTTGGCAGATATGGGAGCGGAGTTAGATTTGGATTCCCAGGATCGGAACCAGGCTCTTATAGCCCAATTTCGGGCGAAGTCATTATTACTTGATGATATTAAAGTGGCTCAGGATAGGGATCCTTACCTATTGAAGATCAAGGGAGAGGTACAGAATGGGAAGATGACAGAGTTTACAGTAGAGGATGGGGTACTGAAGTGTGGGAAACGGATATATGTACCAGATATGGATGGGCTACGGGATCAGATTATGAGAGAGGCTCATTACTCAGCATACAGTGTACATCCAAGGATTACCAAGATGTACCATGATCTGAGAGATGTATATTGGTGGTCTAGGATGAAGAGAGATGTGGCTCAGTTTGTATCTAAATACTTAGCCTGTCAGCAGGTTAAGTTTGAGCATCAGAAGCCATCAGGGCTACTTCAGGAGATAGAGTTGCCAGAGTGGAAATGGGAGCAGGTTAAGATGGAATTTATAGTTGGTCTACCGAGGACTTCAAGGGGTTATGACTCCATATGGGTGATTGTAGACCGGTTGACGAAGTATACTTATTTTCTGGAGGTTAAGACCACCTATTCGGCAGCTCAGTATGCATAGTTGAATGTAGACAAGATTGTGCAGCTTCATGGAGTTCCTTTGATGATTATATTAGACAGGGGTACATAGTTTACTTCACGGTTTTGGCAGAAGTTTCAGGAGGCCATGGGTACCCAGTTACGGTTTAGTAATGCTTTCCATCCGCAGACTGATGGGTAGTTAGAGAGGATAATCCAGACTTTAGAGGATATGCTCAGATTGTGTGTTCTGGATTTCAAAGTTAATTGGGATTACTATCTGCCATTGATAGAGTTTTCTTATAACAACAGTTACCACTCTTCTATTGGTATGGCTCCATTTGAAGTACTATATGGTGGGAAGTGCAGATCTCTAGTGTGTTGGGTGGAGCCAAAGGAGAAGCAGCTTGAGAGGCCAGAGTTGATTAAAGAGACTATGGAGAAGGTGCCTATGATCAAAGATCGGATGAGGACTACCTTCAGTAGGCAGAAGAGTTATGCTGATCCGAAGAGGAAGGATGTACATTTTGCAGTTGGTGATCATGTCTTCCTTAAGATCTCACCGATGAGGGGTGTTATGAGATTTGGGAAGAGGGGAAAGTTATCACCAAGGTTTATAGGCCCATTTGAGACTCTTGAGAAGATTGGCAATGTGGCCTATAGATTGGCTCTTCCACCTAGTATGAGCCACGTACATCCAGTTTTCCATATCTCTATGCTGCGAAAATATGTGTCCAATTCATTGCACATATTGGAGGTTCAGGATGTGGATCTAAGTCAGGACTTGTCATATGAGGAGCTTCCAATGGAGATCGTTGATTGACAGGTCAGACAGTTACGGAATAAGGAGATCCCGATGGTTAAAGTGCTTTGGAGGAACTAGACTATGGAAGATAGCACTTGGGAGAGTGAGCAGGAGATGAGGAGCAGATATCCATTCTTGTTCCAGTAGTGAGGTATATATCTATTTAAATTCGAGGACAAATTTAATTGAAGGGGGGAAAATGTAATACCCTAGAAATGTATAACAGATTTTAGTGAATAAAATTCTCAGTATATAGATTAAAATCATCAAAATGACCAATAATGATTTTAGAAAATCAGTTAGAGCGAAAATGATAAAATTTTTCGAAAATCGTCGGTACTGATATCGCCGCCGTAAAAATAGCGGTATGGTCGATGGATGAATTTTTTAATTTGGATTGAGGATAATTGATAAGGTATATTCATGTGTGAATACAGTAAAAAGAAATTTGAGAAAATATTACAGAACGCTGACGAAACGAGCAAAAAAGTATTTTCAGAGAATAGTGAAATTTGACAGTCCGAGTTTCAGAATGACTCTGAAACTATTTTTATTAATTAATATTAATTAAAATATGATGTTTAAATATTCACTTTGAATTCTAATTCCCGACAAAATTATCGGAGTAAATTACCAAACGAAAAAGGACCAAAGCAAATTTTGAAAAATTGGAGGACCAAAATATAATTTGCCTATTTTGTCCTACTATATAAAGGACAATTAGACAAATTTTTACTCAAAATTTCTGATTTTTCCTCCCTTTTTCCCGTGACCATTTTCCTTCCATTTCATTGATTTTCTCTCATCAATTTGGGAAGGGAAATTATTCTAAATCCTAAACTAAAACCATACAAACTACAAATAACCAAAATTAACCATAAAAAATTAAAAAAAAATTGAAGAACAAGGAAGGTGCTCATTTCGGCCAAACTAGGTTTTTATGGTAAATTGATTGTTTGTTTGGTTTTATGATTTAATTAGGTTAAATTGTTGATAAAAAGAATGAGTAAATGGTTTAATTGCATCAATTGATGCATTAAACAATTTTTCCCAATTTTCTAACCTAAAATTGAAGTTGTGTAATTTGATTTTGAGTATATGGATTAGGATAGGTAAATTGGCTTTAGAATAAGTCAATTGGATATTAATCAGTATTTAATTGACGTTCGTTTCGTTGCAGAAAACTCGTTCGGAGAAAATCATCGAATTTGACCTAATCGGAGAAATTGAGGAATTGGGTAGCAAATTCATGGCATTTGGTGATTTGGACGTTTAGGTGAGTCTACTATGCATCAATTTACTTGCCCAAATTGATAAATTGAAATTTGGAAACCAATTGTGAAAAAGGGTTCTTGGCCGAACCCTAATTGTGCCTTTTTGCCTTGTTTTTGTTCATACTTTTGGCTTGTGTTTTCTTGGCTTATTTGATGCTTCTGATGAAGATTATTGAGTTGTGGTTGTTGCCTATAAATTATTTTCTATGTGCACATTTGTTGATATTTAGGGCAATGTCGAAATTGCACCAAAACCATGCCAAAATTTTCGTAGGCCAACCATTTGAATGCCACTGTTGCCAGCAACAATGGCATACCAATTGCGTCAACTTTTTGGCCGTAAATGACCAAAATATGTTTGTTCCTATTTTTGGTCGTCAGACCTTTGGTCATCGTTTCATTGATTATTATTGATGTCTTATTGACTTTAGGCTCATTAATTGATTTTACTGAGCTATTGCTACTTAACTGCTATTGATTAATTGATATTGAGTTTTGTTGAAATTAAGGATACCATTGTTATATAATGGTGTCTATTGATAAGTTTCTTTCTTATGTTGACCTTATGGTGATATAACAAAGCTATCGATTTGACAAGGTAGTGGGGAAATATTATCGGCCTTGTGCACATTGTATTACTGATACCGTAGCTAGGAAAAGGGTTATGGTCCTAGCCTTAAGATCTGATCCATCTTATGATATAAATATTGTTATACAGGAGACTGTATGTATGCATATAGTTCGCATATAGTCCAGATTGATGCTACTGGAGATTATATAATTTCATACAATCCATCCCTTTATCTGTTTTTCTCTATGGTACCGAACCTATGATATCCTTATTGATCTATTCTGTCATTTACTGTAGATGCTTATGTAAATTGGTTATACTGAGCTTTTGATATCATTGGTTCTTCTGTTAACCTCACTTTTATTGGCGATGCATATAGATTCAATGAGTATCTTATATACTCACCCTCTCATCGTTTACCTATTTCAGGAGAGGAGTAGATTGCAAAATCCTATCATCTATCATCCAAGGATTTCTACCAGCATTTTTGATGTATATATATTTTGTACTGTGTATTTTGATGTTCATATCTAGCTGCTCCATAGGGTATGTATGGGTTAGCTAGGACATGAACAGATATATATACGTTTATGATGATATATAAGGTGGTATTTTTAGAATGAATAGTGTTATGTGAGTGATTGGATATATATATATATATGTATATGTTGTATGTAATTGATGATGGGTTTCCACTGTAATATCATGGATAATTTTATTTCTGCTGCGATATTATATATGTTGGGTATGTGATACTGGGTTCTACGAGCGCCAATCGCCATTAGCATCTCCTATGCCCTAGGACCGTCGCGATCCAATTCGCGAGAATGGGTCGTAACACTACTACTCTGCACCTGGAAAGGGGAAACAATGAAAGAGTGAGTATATAAGATACTTAGTGAATCAAATATGCATCGATCATAAACAAGAACTGGAACATCAATAGATGATAGACAGATGATCTAATAATATAAGTCTGCTCAAGAATGTCAGAATACAAAATCAAATTACAGTAGATAAGTAGAATCAATAATCAAGTCAATGGAAAGTATATCACATGCATAAGACAGATAAAGGGCTATGAAACGCATATCACATGTATCCATCATGTATCAATAAAATAAGACTGATCAGGTCTTATGGCTAAGTGTAATACCCTATAAAAGCATAACATATTTTTGTGAATAAAGTTCTCAGTATATGGTTTGAAATTATTAAAATGACTAATGATAATTTTGAAAACCTAGTTAGAGCAAAAACGAAAAACTTTTTCGGAAATTGTCGGTGTCGATATCGCTGCCGCAAAAATAGCAGTCCGATCGATAGATGAATTTCTGATTCTGACTAGAGGGTAAATGATTATGTGTATGCATGTGTGAATACAGTAAAAAGAAAGAGGTGAAAAATGTTTAAGAACACTGATAAAATAAGCAATGGAAAAACTGTAAATAAAGGAAACTTTAGGGGAATAGTGGAATTTAGACAGTCAGAGTTTCAGAACGGCTCTAAAACTATTTTTATTATAAAGTATTAATAAAAATAAGATGTTTGAATATTTACTTTGAAATTCAAATCCCAATGGAAATGTCAGAATAAATAACCGAAGGAAAATGTGGCAAAAACATAATTTAAAGAAAGTTGAAGGACCAAAAGGAAATTTGCCAAATATGACTTACTATATAAGTCACACTTAGCAAATTTTGGCCCATTTCTCTTCTTGTTCATCTGTAGCTTTCTCTCACCATTTCCATTTGATTTTTCTTCCATTTTGTTAAGGAAAATTGATGGAAACTTGATTTAAATACCATATAATCCATCCCCCCATCCTTTTCTATCCATAGGAATCAAGAAAAAACTCAAGAACAATCAACTTGGGATTTTTGGCCAAAGCTCCATTTTGAGGTAAAATGTTGCTTCGTTTGGTTTTATATTTGATTTAGGGTTAATTGATGTTAGTTAGATTGGGTAATTAGTTTAATTGCATCAATTGATGCATATAGTATTTTTACCCAATTTTCAAACCCTAAACCTAAGTTGTATGAAGTGATTTTGTTTAATTGAGTTAGTATGTATAAATTGAGTATATAATAAGTTAATTGGAAATGAATTGATGAATAATTGGTGGTTGAATTGTTATAGAAAATTCGATTGAAGAAAATTGCTCATTTTGCCTACTTTGAGGAATTTGAAGAATTTGGTGGCAAAGCAATTTTACTTGGTGATTTGGAGAATTAGGTGAGTCTTTTATGCATCATATGTTATTCTTAAATTGTTTAAATGCCAATTGGAATCCATATGTGAAAACCCTAAAGTGGCTGAACCACTTTAGGGCAAAATTGCCTTGTTTTGTTCATGATTTTTCTATGGCATTTTCATGCCAAATTTATCTAATTGATGATGTTTATTGAGTTGTATATAATGCCTATGGAATTGTTTACATTGTGTATTGTTGCTGATAATTGGGGAAATATCAATGTTGCACCAAAACCTTGCCAAAATGTTTATTAAATATTGCATACAATGTGATTGATAAAATGCCTAGCTCAAAAATCCATAGGCCAACCATTTAAATGCCATCGTCGCCAGTAACAATGGAATGCCAATTGCGTCAACTTTTTGGCCATAAATGACCAACTTATGTTTGATCCCATTGTTGGTTGCTAGACCTTTGGTCATTGTATAATCGATTATTATTGATATCTTATTAATTCTATTGCTCATTGAATTGATTGATGATGAGTTATTGATACTTGGTGATGCCATTATTAAAAATGGTATCTATTGATGTGTTATTGTTTCTATTGATTTTTAGGTGATTTGACAGAGCTGCCGCCCTGACAAGGTAATGAGTACATACTATCGACATTATGCACAATATTGTTATAGTACCCTGAACTAGGAAGGGATGTCCTAGTCATAAGACCTGATTTGTCTTATATTTATTTATATGAGTGATTTGTGCTTGACACATTTCTATGTGTTTGATGGCTCTATATCTGTCAGTTTCCATATTATCTATATGATATACATTCCATTGATGTGATTGTTTACTTACAGTCATATTCTGTACTTGATTCTGTATTACAGAGATTTTGAGTAGATTGATTCATTTATTCATCTGCCTATTGTTTATTGATATTCCATTATCCATTTATTGGTCGATACATATTAGATTCGCTGAGTATCATATATACTCACCCTCTCACTGTTTACTCTCTCAGGTGCAGAGTAAGAGGCAAATATCCCAGCCTTTTGACTCTCTGTGGATTCTGCAGTTTTATAGTAGTGTAATTATTTTAAACACTGAATATTTTATATGTTTATATCTTAGCTACTCCATGGGTTATGTATGGTATAGTTAGTGTATGAACATGTATATATAGGAATATTGGAGATTAATTAATGATATGACTATAGTTATTACAAAAAGATACAAAATAAATGACATGGTAACAGAATAAATAGTACATATATGAGTGTATGACTATAGATTGATATGTATAGTAATGAATTAATTGTAATAGATGTTTCCGTTGCAGTATAGTATGAGATTGTATTGATGGGTTCTACGGGTGCTGGTCACCTCGGTATCTCCCACACCCTAGGACCGTTGTGGCTCTCGAGCGGGTCGTGACACTAGGACTATTAACCCTTTCCAGCTAGGATATTATTATACAATATGCACATTGCCAATAGTATGTACCCACTACCCTATCTATCACGACTCACTTTTGGGCCGTGACAGTCCTAGGGAACGAGTAGACCTAAGGTCACCGAAAACCCATAGTACACATGAACAATCCAGTTATCAAAAATTCAATCAATCTTAACTCATTCATCAATGCTTAAATTCCATTTATTACTTATAAATTTTACAAAAATTTTGTCAGAGTTTCCTTTATAATTTTAATGCTATTCCAGACCCAAAACCGGGTTTCTCAAAAATTACATAGCTTGCACTAAAATTACTTTTACACTTCCAATGATTTGGCATCTTTATATCCTCAACTTCATAGTTCAATACATATATATGGCACTTCTAAATCTTTTTCAAAACATGTGAATTTCATTTTAGCATTTTTAGTATCACTATCTTTATCACTTCACTATCATTATCATTATTAAATCATTAAGCATTGCACATTACATTTTGAATACCACCGAAATATCAGTTATTTCAATGTTCATACATCATTACAGTACTTAATCATCTAATTATACACAGTGCCATGGAGCTCTATGAGTTGACACTTATGACCTTTAGAAAATAAAATTCTATCTCGATGTACTTGACATTCCAAGTCGGAAAAGAAATTGACTTGGAATCAGCTTCCTCTATCTCATCCCTGTAAAAATTATAAACCACTATTTGGTAAGTATAAAATACTTAATGAGCATGTATACATCATTAAATAGTCGATATAAGCATATGATAATAAAGGATAACAATGGAAGTCAAGTATCAATAATTACAATGAATGGATATCAATATATCAAATTTACATGTCAGGGTTAATTAATTTGCACACCAAATGTCTTTGGGAGTTTGGAAGAGGTAACAATCGTATTGATGATAAACAATAATCGATGAAAGAATGTCCATCAATGGTAAGCAATAAGATATAAGCATGGAATCAATGAACAGGTAAACAATACTCGTATCATGTAGATAAGATAGCCATGAACAGTATAATCACATATCAATCTTATGTCAATCTCATATCATGTACATAAGGTTGATCAGGCCCTATGGCTAGGACAATTAACCCTTCCCAGCTAGGGTATCATTATACAATGTGCACATTATCGATGGTATGTACCCACTACCCCGTCGAAGAGGCAGCTCTGTCAAATCAACATGTAAATAGGCCAATGGAAATTAATAACAATATCAAGTATTCATTAGGAACATTAAGATATAATGACTTTCGATCGATACACATAGGCTTACTTGCCAGTAATGTCAATACATTTCATTAATCATGTATTGGTTTCTTTACTTGATACAAGGTAGCAATTAATAATAAACATAATGGAATGTGGTTAAACATTTGGTATGCATACTTTTGAAAACATTTTGGTACATGGTCAATGTCAATGATGTTTAAGAATAATAGGCATTTCAATATCAAAAGTATGAAATGCCTATTATTCTTAATTTCAATTCAATATCAATAACTATCAATGAATATGGATAATTTCAATCCTTAGGAAGATCAAAGAATGATCAACAATAACAAAGTGACATTTTAATCAATAAGAAAACATGTTCATTGGGTCAATAAATCAAGGCATGAATATGATGTATACATTACTCACCTTAGCTTATGACTTGAACATTTTCCTTTTTCCTTTATCCTTGATTCTTTGCCTTATCTCTTATGGTACCTATCACGACTCTTATTCATTATTGACTATACATATCCAATTAGTTTCCATTTAGATACTATTTAACATAAAAATACATTACTTATACATATATTAAGGAAAAATCCTCGAATTTCTAAGTGTTAGGTTTTGCCTATAAAGAAACTTTACTGGAAGCTAATGTTTCATTACTCATATCTCTCTCTACACTTATCCAATTACTTCAATTATTATTCCAAATTAAACTAGACATATTAAGGTTTAACATATCCAAAATTCACATTAATCCCACTGCTACACAATTTATGGTGTCAATTTAAACTTAGGCTTATAACCAGCCTTGCTACCCTGTATTCTGCCTGCAATCTTATTCTGGCAGTCTATACTGTTTTATCTCATAACTCAATCTATACTTATCCTATTACTACAATTATTTTTTCTATTGAAAATAGACATATAAAATTATAACATATCCAAATTTCAAAATATTTGGATCACTGTACAATTATTAGTAAATTTTCAAAATTAAACTACTGTCCTAAAATCTCTATCCAAATAGACCCTATTTCTATATCTATAACTAATTTCATGCTCATATAATTACAAAACCATTTTACATCCATTTATGTAGCATATAAATGAACATGTTTCATGTTTAATACTTTCTCTCATTAAGAATTTAAGGTCCTCATATCAATAGAAATCAGTAGCCTATGTTCTGTTTATCAATCAATCCGGACAGATTAAGCTTATGATCTAATATCTCATAAACCACAAATCCAATTGAAAAACCCTTTTACAATATTATATATAAGACATAAATAAACACTTTTTATGTTGAATACTTCTTCTAATTATGTCTTTATCATTATCTACAATAAAAACACAGTAGCATTTTTTCATAACCCTAATTCTGAATCAGTCACAATTTTTATTTAATAACTCTTTTCTCACTTTGAATTTTATAAATTCCTTTTTCATACATCTAATTAACATGTTTTTATATAACTTTTATGTTTTAATCAACTTAAAATTCAGTCACTAAAATTTTGGAATATTAGCCAAAAATTACTGCCTCAAATCAGATTTCAGAAACTATATAAACCCTAGCTCATTCTTTACATTTTTAATTTAATTACCTCAATTATTTGCCAAATAAAATCTTATAACTCTTAAATTAAATTAAAAACTTAAGTTTATAAAATTTATCTTAAATTTTAACTATTAAATTACTTCTCTTTTTTGTTCCACCAAATAGCTTCACATAATCTCCATCAACTTCCTTTCTTCACTTTTCTTTCTCTCATCTCTTCCTATCTAATTTTTTTTTTGGTTGATTTCTTTGGAATAATTGGAACTATTTAGTATTCTCCTCTCAATATGGTTCTTCCATTCTCTCAATATGGCAGCCAACATATCCCTTTTATACACCAAAGTCAAAGAAATAGAAATTGTGTAGAGAATTTTAGACAATTGGTGATTTCTCCTTATAAATTGACATGTGTTAAATTCTGTCATTATAATTAGTAGTATAAACAATTGAACTTGCCACCACCTTATATCCATGGCCGGCCCACAAAATAATGAAGAAACAAAATTTACTTTGTCCCTTTTTACTTAAAGAAACAAAATAAAGATTAAAAGATAATTATGGAAATTCTTGTTCCAATTAAATTTTGACAATTGTAAAGGTAATTCTTATTTTAATTTAACTTAAATTAAAACAACCAAAATTATATATTTATAACATACATAGCCAGCCCACTCTTTCATTTCTTTTGATTATTTTTCCTTGTGGGTCCCACATCTTTGCTTAATTGTACTTTGGCCCAAAATTTTTCTTATTTGCATTATGACCCCGAAACTTCCTGTAATTTATTATGTCTATTATGTTTAGATTCAACCTTGAGTGTGAGGAGTGAAATACCTTATTTTAAGTTGTTCTATCATTTAAAAATAGTTTTGGGTCATTTCTAGAATCCAGACAGTTGATTTCCATAATTATCTCCAAAGTTGCCATAAATTACGATTTTGCCATTACTCTTATTTTTAGTATTCCAAAATATTTTTCAACTTTTTATTTTCACCATAATTTTACATAAAATTAACTAACTTAATCCCTCTAAGTCTGGGTCAGAAATTCTTAAATTAGCTGGATTGCTATTTTCCTGACAGTGTAATTAACATATACATTTTCCGGAACAGTATCTCAAAAGTAGCTCGGTTGAGGTTCAAAAATTCCTGAGTGTTATACTCTACCATTCTCTATATATTTCAATAATTGATTGAGCCTATTCATACTTCAATTAATGCTTCATCAATTATTGTAATTCAATATATCTACTATTCTTGTCACGATGCAACTTGGAAGCCGCGACAGTTCTAGGGTACGGATGATGCCTATGCTACCAGTACCACGAAGAACCCAGTTATCTATATGACATGACATACAATACATATAATCAGCTCAGATAGCTTAATAATGCTGCTGAAATTTCGACAGTATCTCCTCTAAAATATACCTATACCTAGCTGAAAAACATACAAATTACACTTCCAATGTACTTTATCATCAATACTCATATTATCATCAACAATGATCCCTCTGGATCTCCAATAACAACTCAATACAAATCTATCTATCAAACTATATATATATCAAATATATGAATCCATAGCATAACATATATGCAAATCTATGAGAAACACAAACACACACACATATATATGGCCCTACTGAATTTATAGTACCATGGAACCTCTATTACTGTACAAATCTTTACATATACTTTTGAGACTGGAATATTACATGTACAATATATCAAAATTCCACGGCGAGGATAGAAGGTACCAATGGAATTCGTGCCTCATTGCAAACCTGAAAAACATAAACCACTAAGGGGGTGAGTATAAAAATACTCAGTGAAATCCATATATATAAAAATATAATAGAGTTCATAATACTATGATTGCCCATATATGATCTGTTGAATCAATATGAGATAACAAGTAAGCAATATAACAAATATCTGTATAAGTATACATATAAATATCCATGTAAGAATCCATATAAGTCTCCATATAGATATCCAGTGTATAAGCCAACACACATATGATATAACAGGATTTAGATCATGTTAAAGTGCAATCGCACTATTTGTAATTTAATACACTAGCACTATCATAAAGTGCATTATCCACGTCACATAAGGGGGATCAACCCTTATGACTAGAGAATATAACATCCCTTCTTAGCAAGGGTCCCATAAACACCCGTGTGCATACAGTCGATGGATTTACTCGCTACACCATCGAGGTAGCCCTATTATAATACCATATGGGTGTATCTCTATATAACAGTAAATATAGTATAAATAGAACTCATATAGCTGTAGAATAATCATATATATATATATATATAATGAATAATAGAGCAATTTTTGAAGATGTCAAAAAAATGCCCGAGGGGGCTTAGTTGAGCTGCCGCAACTGACACTCGCCGTTACGGGTCCGTTTTGGAATTTTTGAGTAGTTTCAGGTTAACTATGTTACCAAGGGATTTAAATGGACCATGAGGTACCATTTTAAAGCATGGAACAAAACTAGAAGATTAGGCCAAGTGGTGGCTCAATTGGCTTTTTGGATTTCATTTTATAGTCAAACAAAGTTTAGGTTATTTTAAGTCATTTCGGTGGGCTTATTTACGGGCCAATATGCATTATAAGTACTGTAAGATGGAAAATACTGGTTTATTAGTCCAAATGACTTTTCATATCATATATGATGCAAATCATGCATGATTATACATATAGACTCACCTTTATCACAATCAGATCACTTATCTCCCAATCCAGTGCTCTCGAGACCTAATCGGCCTGCCGCTCAACACTCCGAGCTGGAGTACTTGAAGGTTCACCTATTTCTATATATAACACTCCGGTAAGACTTTATAATATCACAAAAAATATTATTCACATAAACAAACATCAAGCATACACTGTATGCACTATAAACCTCACATTGCACAAATTACATATTTTCTAATCCGTTATGCATAAACACCTATCTATCATCACATTTGACTTACGTTATACATATTTTGTCACAGCCCAACTTGGGAGCCGTGACGGTCCTAGGGTAAGGGTGTTGCTTACACTACCAGTACCACGAAGAACCCAAATAACTATACTATATGGCATGCAATACAATAACAAGCTCAATATGGCTTGACAATCTTATGAAAAATTGGGCAACATCTCCTTTATATAAGGAGTATGTCCAGCTGCTAAACAAACAAATAAGCACTTCAACTATTACTTCCATATCTATCTCAATTTCGAGGATCCATCTGGATCTCCAATATCAACTCAATATCAACATCTGAACATCAGATCACATATATTCATCTCAACATATATGAATATATCTCAAAATATAACTTATAGATATATAAATGCAACACACATATATATACATGCCAAA
>CANXYC010823594.1:0-16412 GCA_948193065.1 Aleurites moluccanus
GACTTTTTGTTGTTTTTTTTTTTTTTTTTTATTTTTTTATAAATAATATTTTAAATCATTTTATTATAAAAAAATAAATTAAAAAAAAAAATTTTTATTTAAAAAAAAAAAAAAAAAAAAAAAAAAAAAAAAAAAAAAAAAAAAAAAAAAAAAAAGGACAAAAAGAAAGAGGCGGAGATTAGGAAAAAAGACTCCATTGTTTCTATTGAAATCTTGATTGAGGGTTTTTAAAATCCATGAGTAATTAGTTAAATAACAATATCTTATCAATTAATTAATTGAGAGAAAAATAAATTAATTTTTCTTTTGTTATATTGAAAAATTTTAAAGGGATTATTAAGATCTGAGCGAATGATTTATTGCACCTTGGAGTAGTAAATAATGGACCACTGGACTACTAGTTTAATTATTAAACTATAATCTAATCATTTCCATCTAAAAAAATTTCAACATTTTTAATCCAATCATTCAAAATTCTGGTTTACATAAATTATAAAATTATTTTCATCAAAATAGTTTCAGGCATATGTTTACATCTTGTAATTAAAACACTTTTTAATACAAATACGTGAGAAAGCACATCAATTACCAAATATTAAATTTTATATAAAAAAATAATAATCAATCGGATGAGTTATACGACATGGTATGGGAGTAAGTTAGTACAGTAAAATCTCAATAAATTAATATTTAATAAATTAATATTTTTTATTATATAATAATTTTTTTTTAGATTAAATTAATAATTTTGATAAATTAATAAATTAATATTTTTTAAAAAAATTCATATATAATTATATAACCTCATTTATATTATAAATTAATAATTTATCATTAATAATGTATCAACATTATATATATAATATACTATAATACTTTATTAAAATATAAATTTATTATGACTTACTTTTTTAATTTAAATCTAGTTAGGTCATATTTTTAATTTTTTTTATTATATTTAAAAATTTTGAAATTAAAATTTTGTATTATAATAAAAATTTATAAAATATTATTGATATTTTGAGTACGTTCTCATCTCTAATTTCAGTTTAATATATTTAATATTATACATTAACTAATTTTTATATGTAATATGTCAGAAATTTATTGGTGCAATTCTTTTTGGTGCATGTATGATAATATTTTACACATCTCATTTGTAATGGTTGATTTTTAAAAAATTTTAAATAAAAAATTATTATAAGTATGAAATATGTAAGAGAACTTTAAAGTAATTTATATAAAAATTACTTTCGACCTAAATAATAATTATAAAATATATGAAAAATATTTTAAAGTAATTTATATAAAAATTATTTTAAATTTAAATAATTATATTCATATATTTTTTTTTCATTTAATTTATAAATTTTTCTTTTCAATTTATTTAATTCATATTCAATTAATAACAGATTTTTTTTTTATTTTAATTAATTTATATTTTATTTATCATATATTTTTTTATTTAATTCATATAACTCATATTAAATAAATTATTAAATTAAATAAATATAATAATTTTTAATTAAATAAATATTATTTTTAAAATTATAAATATTCTCTTTAAATTAATAAATTATTAATTAATTAATTAATATAATTTACTAATTTTAACGTTCTTAATTTAATGAGGTTTTGCGGTACTTAAGACATAATCATATGAACACATCAGAACGGTTGTTATATAATCCGACGATTATGTTATTGTTATGTATCATTCTCAGTGTGGGACCAGAAGAACCCATTTGGCAATTGTTTAGCATCTGTTTGACTTGCATGATTTTTTCATCACGTGAAATCCTCGTGTCCAATGCTAAAAATAGGCCGTTACAGGAACCTGGGTGCGCCGCAACGACACCTGCAATAAAAACGGTGAAGCCAACGCCATCCAACCCAAACTACAAAAAATAAAAACAAAACCAACGACAAACCCAAAACGCGAAACGCTAAAGCCAAGTAGTGCGCAGGTTAAGCCCCTTCTTCACCCCCACACCGGCGCACTTTATAGAGTGTACTATTCCCTGTTTGCCCACCCGATTATTTACTAGTACCTCTTTCGTGAAACACCAAAACAAAACACACTATAAATAAATAATTTTTGTTTTGGCTTTTGTTGCTCTGATTGTTTTCAAAAAATTTCAAGCCTTGAGTTAATTAGATCATATCAAGGAGAGGTAGAGCCATTGGCATTGTCTGAATCGAACATGACCCACGTTGAATATTTTCTTTCTTGGTTCTGATTTTCTTTTTCCTTCTCTTTTTTCTCGGTAACCAAACAGAAAACTGGGTCGAATAAGGGGGAATAAAGGCTGGCGATTTATTGCGTTATTGGTAATTGGTTACATGCAGCTAAAGTTGGGGTACGTGAATGAATAACATATATTAAAAAGGAGTTGTAATTGTGTATAGTGGTTGTGGTGGTGTCGTCAATGAAGATGATGATGTTAAGCCATGTGTTGAAGATCCAAAGAGAAAAGCTCGCTTCATGCATCACATGTCCTCTCTGTAATAAGCTGTTTAGAGACGCTACTACCATCTCTGAATGTCTTCACACCTGTCAGATTCTCTCTCTCGCTCTGTTTCTTCTCTGTTTTTATCCTCTGCTCTCTTTATGTTAATGAATTCAATTTTAGATTTTTTATTGTGATTTTGTGTTTTTACTTTGTTTCTTCATGTGGGTTCTTAGTACTTTACGTAATCTTTATTTGCACTTACTGTTCCCCTAATTAGCCTATTCTACGTAATCAAGATTTCTAATTTTTATTTCATACTGGCCAAATTTGCTGGTATTTATGAACATCAAACTTGGAATTTCTTTATGTTAAATTCTTTAATCTCATTACTAATCTGGTTTTACCTTCTGAGTTTAATTACTTCAACTACATGACCTATATTTATATAATGTAAGGTTTAAGGTAAACAGGATACGAGCTGTATATTACAGTTGCATCAAAGAAGGGGGAAAAAATATAATCTTTGTCTTTCATTTTAATACAGTTTGCAGAAAATGTATATTCGAGAAGATAACTGATGAGGAGTTGGATACCTGTCCAGTGTGTAATATTAACTTGGGGTGTGCTCCACTGGAGAAGCTAAGGTATTTTATCATCTTCTTCTTCTTCTTCTATTGAGTGTAACAAATTCTGGGGGCAGCATGATTGATAAAAATCACTATATAGTCTAAAAGGGTATGCTTTTCATTGCTGTTTTCATTATTGTGTAGAAAAGCATTATATTGAAAATGTTAATTAAATATTATTTTTAAAATGAATTTCACGTACTCTGATTATAAAAGTTTCAAAATAGGTGCTTTTTCTAACATTATATAAAATGATATATTTTTTAAACATGCAATTCTAACCTTAATACCGAACAGACTTTAATTCTCTGCATTTGCATAGTTTAGAAATTAGAACCAATTCTTGAATCAATTAATTAATGTTTTTGGAAATTCTGATTTGGTTTATGCATTGTTAGTATCATACAGCAAATATTACGCAAGTATTATGCAAGTTTTTCTGATATAGAAACTAGTATATATTATGTTAATATCGAGAAACTGGGAATAAATTTTATCAGGTCTTAAGTTGTTTCTCTATTTTAATCCACAGGACAGATCACAGTTTGGAAGATCTAAAAGCTAAGCTCTTCCCTTCCAAAAAAATACAGAAGGGTAAGGAATCTATAGCTGTGCCCTCGGTAGCCCCATTGCAATGCAGAAGAAAGGAGAGATCCATCTCTTCATTAGTGATCAGTACACCTGAAGTATCAGCAAAGTCTGTTGTTCCTAGAAAAAGATTGAAATCAATTGCAAGGAAGAATCCAGGACTACGCGAATCTCTTCTTATTGATCAGGAACGTGTTGAGAAAGTGGACAATGTACAGGAGGGTTTAAGCTCACCTGAGACTCTAATCAAAATTGCAGGGAGTAAAAAGCAGGTAAAATAGTCTAAGCTTCACTTTATGTACATATTACCTTCATTAAATAATCACCCTTTAGAAAATTATGTGCCTTAACTTTGATAGTTTATGTGATTATCATTGTCAAGGTGCAGAATTCCACTCCTGAGTCATCCAAACAGCAGAAGACAAATAAAGATGCAGAGGACAGTACTGAACCATGTGAAGGCAAAGCTGATTTGTGGAAGCCCTTAACTTGCTTGGTTAAATCTGCCAGCAAATTGAAGCCTAATAAGTCTGATCCACAGGAAACTCCTGTCCAAATGCAGCTGCCTAGTCCCGCAGAAAATGAAGATGAAGTGGTTAAAGCCAATGTTAAGGAGAATAGTAACAAATTGAAAGTCAATGACGATGAAAATAACTCATCACTATCACCATCTAGTTCATTTAGAACTAGAAAGTTGCAAGGCACTCGGCAAAAAAGAGCAGCTCTCTCTGAGGGCTTGATTATTCCAGCACAAAGTATCGTTAATGCAGGCAGTAAATTTGATGGACGATTTAATCCAATTTGGTTCTCATTAGTTGCTTCTGATGATCAGTGAGACATGGTTTCTTTTGCTTTGTTTGAATGTTGAATTATTGAAGTTGAGTTTAAATTACCATGTCCTATGTTGAGTTTCTCATATTTTAATTAATGATTACAGGGAAGGAGATGCACCTTTGCCACAGATATCCTCATGCTATTTGAGGGTTAAGTGAGTTCCATGATCCGTCATGATTGCAATTTTTGTGTGTTACTGTGACAATTCTTTTATATTTGGTAGAAATTACATTTTTTGCTGCTATATCTGAAATTTAGCTTGTTTGCTAGACTTGAATTTGTAGTTCTTTTCTTCTTAATTTGAAATGAAGAGGCTACTATTTTGCATCTAAACTTTACCTCAACCATCCACATTACCTTAATTATGATCTTCTTGAGCACCATAACCACAATATTATTTCTCCTATTGCAGAATTTGTTCAATTATGATGGCTTTTTTCGGACTAGAATATTATGTAGTGTATTAAAAGATGATAATTTGGATAAATATGTATTTCAAATGTTTTAAGTAATGATAAGAACAACTTCTATGTGAGATCAAATGCCAATAATAGGTTTCTTCCATAAAATTTAAAAACATTTTGTTCAACTGCAAAGATAGAACACGGCTGACCAACTATAGTTCCAATGTTAAAAAACAGAGCTTCTTTTAGCTTTTATCTTTACTCCTGTTGGTTTTTTATACATGTTCTCATAATGGAAATATTCTCACCTGGGTTTGGTGTTGAGAACATGATGAATCTGTCCGATGTAATGTATCAGATTGCGTGTGTTAGCCTTTTGTTGTGACCATTTACTTAAAACAAGAGCATCTTGAATGACGATGAATTGTCATATAATTGCTATGCTACAATCGAGAAGAAAATTTCAGCAACTTTTGTCAACTTCTTGTAAGCACTTGCTCTAATTTTATTAACCAGTTATTGAAATTTATCTGAATAGGGATGGCAGTTTACCCGTTTCTTCTATTAAAAAGTATCTGGTGCAAAAGCTGGGTCTTAGTAGCGAGGCTGAGGTAATTTTATTTTTCTCTCATTTGCTATTGCTAGGCTGGTTCTGTACTCTTAAAATTTTATGCATCATCCTCTAAAACAAGAACCTGAGCAAGAACCAACAGTTGGGAAATAAAATGTGAAAAAAATCGAAGTCTCTGAATAATAGAGATATGAAATGTTGAAATTCCTGCAGGTTGAGATCTCGCTACACGGTCAGCCAGTGCTCTCAACATTGCAGCTGCATAATTTGGTAGAGTGGTGGCTGGAGATGACACCAACATCCGAAAGAATACAGGCAACTATTGGCAGCTCAGCGAAAGATTTCGTGATGGTCCTTTCTTATGGGCGAAAAAATCTACCTCCATGAATTTGCTCCAACTATTGTTTGCTTCAGTGGCAGAAAGTTTTCTCAGCATTTTAAATTCCAAAATTCAAGTCTTGATTGTGTACAACAGTTTAAATTTGTTGCTTTCACCATCACGAATTTTTCCTTTTTTTTTTTTTTTCAACTTTGCTTGTTTGTAAGTAAAGGTATAAAAATAGTGGAATTTATAGAGACAAATACACAAACAGCGTAAACAATTATTTTCATTTTATAAGTAAATGTGGGGATTTTGGTATTGATTAAATGTAATAATCTATGGAACAAAGTTAATTTGAAGAAAGCAGGATGTGAGGTGAGACATAAGCACTGAATTATATATATATATATATATATATACCCGCATTAACTAATTATTTGATTGAGGTATTTTTTTTTTTAAGTTAGAAAGCAAAATTAAAAGAAGTAATGACAAATCATAACTCAAGAAAGCTTTTCTTTTTTATTCTTATTGTTAAACGTAATTCATCAGCAATCCAATCCCAAAGGATAAGCTTCTTAGAGCGAACAAATTGAAGCCAGCCGCATTAAGAATAAGCTTTTTGTTTGTAACTTCCTTGTAGAACAACAAAAAGAACCAACCATATGACCTTAGTCAATTAATTAACTATTAGTATTAGTAATCATTAGGCAAGTAGCCCACTTCTTTTTCATTTATGCATATATAAGATGTTCCCAATATTATCTACTAATATTTGAAAAAAAATATATTGTTATGTAATAAAAATAAGAAAAAGTTTAATTGAAAACTTCTCCATGACAAGGTAAGAAAAAGGAATAGGAAGACTACACCATGTGGCCGAATTCTCCAAACTCTAGGCATTTTCTAATTATGCCCTACAATTACAAATAAAGTCTAATTGAAAACTAAATATTAAGGCATCTATCTTCAATATTTTCAAGTTTGCTCTCCAAAGAAAAGTATAACAGAGAGAAAGTAGGGTATCAAACTACATGATTAGCCATCTCCTAGCTCTGAATTAGGTTGAGACACCCCAACCATCCTAATATATAGCTTAAAAATCTATTTCCTGCATGTAGAAAACTTTGAGTGGATTGTTATAATTTATCTATGCCTTATGGTTAAACAATAATGCCGCAATCTCCAAGTATAGCAACGCAGACAAATTAAGGCTAGCCCATTCACAGTGATAGGAACCCAAGGTTCTACTTCTTCAGTTAATAGTGTTAGGAGGATCAACTGACAATAGAATACCTTGCAGATCACTGGGAGAATCTTTTGCTGACTTTATAACTTCATTTATTTATTTATCATTACCCTCTTCCCAGTCATGCTAGTGCAAAGTACAAACCAAAACTGTCCTCGGCTATTGTATATCTTGAGTTACCTAACAAGACGGGTTCTACTTATGATTTAACATGAAAATATCAGATAAATTGTGAATGATACCACATAATCCATTTTTTCTGAAAGTAAATCTAACCGTTAAAAAAAAAATTAAGACATGCAAATCAATTTTAAAGTACTGTCATAAAGGAAATGATTGAGGTATGTAATAAAAAATGATTTAAACTTTAAGCCATGAATGCATGCCCAGCAATCTTCCAATCAGCAGGTAAAAACAGGTTTGGTAAGACCATAATCATCTGATACACAGCCAAAACTAATTGGAAAACCAGATTCTCCAGCAAACACATGACAAAAATACAACAGAACAAAATCATATACGGTAAGGCTATGTTTTACATCCTAGTACCTAAATTAATCTCTTCATATGATGAAATTGGAAAAGAATAATCCATCATGTTTTGCAACGCATCACAATACACACCACTTAATTTCCATTTTCCAAGTGGAATAATTTAAAAATTGGCTTTCAATCAACACAATTACATCATTTATACAATAACATACTTTATCTAACAGCTCAACTTCAGGAATGAATTTGTGCCTCTGTGCATAACATATTCACACAGAAGAAATTGCAACACAAAATTTCATCAAAGAGGGAGATGCATAGAAGGATGAGAAAAGAAACAGCTACAATAACATTCAAAATTGAATACATAACCAAGATGAATAAAATTTTAAAAAATAAATAGCTATAGGATACCAATTAAACGATCACTAAACACACATTTAGGAGTCACCAACTATTCAAAAAACAAGGAATAAATATTACATAAAGTATATATATCAATTTATGATTTAATGTTAAACCATTGGATCAAAACAAACACATACACATAGCTTACATTGCAAGTTTGAAACCCTCTAGGCAGGGATGTTAAACTATTAGATACTCACAGCAAAAAGGCATTTCTCAGCTATGTCATTTACATGCATTCCAGTTACATAAACAGTTTTAATCTAAAGACCAAACAGGTACCCTTTACGTTAAATGATGGCATTTTCTATAAATGATAATCAAAACTCAATTGTTAGTCAATTTTTTGAAAGTAAGATCTTGAAAACTAAAAATAGCTAGCAACAAAAAAGCTAAATTTTGATGAATGATATTAACAGGTCTGAAATTCTTCTATAATAACAATTTTCTTAAATCTTAAAACTACAGCAGCAACTAAAGAAGATTTCACGAGCAAATATTAAGCAATTACAAAGTCAAGTCTATTATAATAATAATAAAAAATCTCTTCTTTTCTTTATAAAGAACTACAGATTAAAAAAAAAATTATAAGAAGTACAGCTACAAACCCCCTCTTGGGCTATCGTCATTGGAAAGCAAGTTCACATACGGCGACGTTTCTATATCATCGGCGACAAGATCATCCGTGCTCCTCAGCATCGCGTGCAAAACCACCAAAACGACGCCGATTGCAACAGCAACCACAACATTAAGCCAAACGCCACTCCAAATCAAGACCAAAACCGTCATTACAAAAAGCATAACTAGAACTACCAAATCATTCACCTGGTAACCAAAAAGAATGAGCGGCTCGTCGCGAGAGAAGTACAGAAAGATCCAAGCAATGAATGTAATTAAGAAGGCGATTAGGGAGATAGGGTGATAGAGGATACTCAAAAAGACGACAAGCAAGATGACTAATGAGTAATTAGAGCGAAAATGAGTGAGATTTTGAGTTATGCGAGTAGTGGCGTCGGGTATGGAAGATGGAAGATTGAGTGAGGTGAGGTCTAAGAAAACGGGCCATGGGCGAAGGCCGGCTCTTAGAGATTGGGTGGTTCGCTTGAAGCCAGAGAGAAATTGGGGAGTAGACATTGTTGTTGTTGTTGTTGTTGCAGCTGCTCAATAAAGATCAAAACTTCGGGATTCAAACAAGAAATGTATTACCGAGGAGTTGACTCGGGTATTTTTACTTCCATTACCAGTAATTTTATGAGGGCTGGTGTTTTTATTATCAAAAGCCTCATAAAATTGGTCCACCCTGTTTGAACTCAACATGCTTATGGTTCTTGGGCCTAAAATAGTCTCTTTTTGTTTTATCTGGCTTTCTGACACCACTAGCAATTAACCCTTGCCTTGCATGTGACTATTAATAATCTATAATCTATATTTATTTCTCCTTCTGTCTATAATAATCATCTTAATTTTTTTTTTATATACCTCAATTTAATTATTTTATTTTTTTAATTCAAATTAAATTTTAACTGAATATTACAATAATATTCTCATTAAAAATATATTAAAAATAAAAATAATAATTAAAATATATACAATATGAAAGAATTAAAAAAATAAAAAAAATTAAAATAATACATAAATTAATTAAAAATACTAAAAAAAAAAAAATCTTAATAATTATATATTTTATAATTAGAACATTTGTTATAGAATAAGAAGTATATTTTTAAAATAAAAATATAATATTTCAAGAAAAATTAAATCCATTTAATATAATTTTACGTGAAATTGTGAATTTCACAAAAAGTCAATCCCAATATAAGTAAAATCAATATATTATAACCTATCTAATAATTTTTCTACTAATATTGGAGTTGTCTTCCAATTGATAGGTTAAAAAAAGAAAAAGAAAAAGAAAAATTACACAATTATTTAATTTTTTTTTATTTTTACAGTTTTTTTATATATATTTAATATATGTCATATTTTTAAAAAATATTTTCAAATATATAGTATTTTTAAAAAAATATTTTTATAACAGTACAAATATTTATTTTTTTTATTTTTTCGCATATTTTTATAATTTTTTTTTTTTTTTAAAAAAGGAGTTATAATTTCCTTTTGAGGTTTTAGAAGTCGAAGCCTGTTGGCACCCCCATGGTCTTCTCTCCAATATTATCATTTGGGTTTTTGTGTAGAAATCTTAAAAGTGGAGGGCTTTTGTTCTTTTTATGTGCTCAGAGGCCTTATCACGCAGTTTTGGCCTATTAATGAGATCAACAGCCTTGTTGTTCAGCCGAAAGAGAAATGTACGCCTAGGCTTCTGTTTTTTTTTTTTTTTTTTTTTTTTTTTTTTTAATTCATGAAATATGAGGTCAATCACCGCTTTTATGTTTCTTCTTCTTATTAGTTTTGCTTTTATTTATTTGTATGTTGGTATTTTTGGCTTCGGATAATCATATATTATCTTTCTTATAACCTATATTTATTTGGCCTATTAGTTTGAAATGTCCTGAATTTTTTACTTTCTTATAATCTTATCATATCTTTTGAAAATAAATTATTATATCTCAACTTTTAAAAATTATTTATAATTATATCATTTTTATCAAAATTACTCATTTGAATTTTTTCTTTTTTAAAATAATATATGACATGGATTAAAAATATAAAAAATATATTAATATTTAGTTCGTTATATTTAATTTAATTAATAAATTCATTCATCTATTTGAGAAAAGAATTTAATGGTTATTCATATTTATTGTTTTTGATAAAATGAATTTTTTTTTTAATAATTAAAATTTTCAGTTAAATAAATAGAAAAAGATTAAAATACTCTTATATATATCATATGGTTATAAAGCCTAATATAATATTTTCTCTCATTTTTTATTTTTTAAAAGAAACTCAATTTATTTTTTTTTTTATTTTTCATCTAATTTTTTAAAAAATTAGAAAATTATTCTATATATTTTAAATAATAAAATATATTTTTATTATAACAAAAAAAAATTCTACACTAGCAAAAAAATATCTTGAATTTTCAACAACATGCATGCACTTGATAGAAAAAAGTGAAGGTTCCAAGCTGCTGCAACAATGATGGGTCGTTTTCTTTATTATTTTATATAATATTCCCCTTCCAAAATCATCTGATCATATATTTCTCTGCTTCAAAACTGAATAGAAATGATTATGTTTAGATCTCAATAGCTAGGAGGGAGCGATGTGTATCATGGTGGCGTACATGGATGCTGATTTTTACAAGGACGCGACAGAAGGCAATATTCATATCTTGAAAAAAATATGCAGCAGCAAGTCTACACCTTGCAGTAACTCCAAAAACAAATACAATTCTGCTATCCACTTAGCCTCTCCAAGTAAGAGATCTACAGATTTTGTAAAACAGACACTTCAAATATGTCCACAGTTGCTATGGCAGATCAATACCAATGGTGATACATATTGCAGCAAGATATGGTCATTTGGGATATACCATATCTTGAGAGGGCATACCCATAGACTTTTGGGCATCAAATACCTTAATTGTTTTGAGCTAAAGTAACAAATTCTTTGCTTTGTGCGCGCTCATTACAACATTGACAATATTCTAAATCTGCTCGACTAAGTTATTAGATTCTGAAAGCAAACATTTAGAAAAAATAATTCTAGTTATGGCTAATTACTAAATATTATATATATTATGTTAATCACCAACCATTCCTTAATTAGCATCTATAAAAATTGTCTATATATCTAGCCATTACTTCTGTATATACCAATTAATCATGATTAAGACAAGAGAACTAAATGAGAAGTTTAAGACGATAGAAGATCCTTTCCTTCCTTATACGAAAAAAAGATGCCACTTGTTTGCTTTATGTTAGTAACAAGTCATTCCTGCAGAAAGTTGTTCCATTCAAGAAGCTTCCTCTCCAAATAAGTATGTCCCGGTATAATCAGTTATCCATTGATCAAACTATAACTATACTTTTTAGCTACAACCTTCTTATCTTCAAGGGCCTGGTGGCTGTTGAAAGGATTGGCAATTGTCTTTTTATTTTTTATTATTATGATCCAGAGATGTCAGATCCTAGTAACAAAAGCCACCTAGATCATGAGCAAATGGAAATTGTGAGATACATGGATGCTAAATTATATGATGCTGCAGCAGAAGGCAAAATTGATCAGTTCAAGGACTATCGAGAGCCACTTGATTGCCTTGTAACCCCAAATAAAAATACAATATTGTATATCTACCTTAACTCTCCAAATAAAAGATCCACCGACTTTATAAAGAGGTACTTACAATATGTCCCTCACTGTTACTGCAAGTCAACATCAATGATGATACGCCTTTGCACATTGCAGCAAGGTATGGGCATTCTAATGCAGCTAAAGTGCTTATCAATCAGGCAAAAACCTCACCTGATAAAGATTTGGAGAACGGAGAAGAAGCAGCATCTGCTGCGAGGCTGCAGATATTACTAAGGATGATAAATAAAAACAAAGATACGGCTTTACATGAGGCGGTACGAAATATTAAGAAGAGTATGGATGTTGTATAAGTATTGGCTAAAGAGGACCCTGAGTTTTCATACTCTTTCAATGCTTGTGGGGAAACTCTCACTTTATCTCGTTGTTGAAAATGGATGTGAAAGGTCAGTCATTGAAATGTTTTTTAACAATTCACAATCACTGGCGTATAGCGGTCCTAATGGTAAAACAGCTTTACATGCGGCAGTAATGCGCTGGGATAAAGGTAAGATAATTGGAGTTCAAATTTTTAATCTCATAACACTAAAAAATAATTTCAGGATTGCAGTTGATTTATTTTGAAATATAAATAGTTAGTTAATTTCACATTGTAACAAATGAAATGACCAAGTAAAATGTAATATCAGTCGTTTACTTTCTTTCAGGTGCGGTAGATATGCTGCTAGAAAAAATGAGTAATTTGGCTAAAGAAAAAGATGAAAATGGGTGGACTCCACTTCACTATGCTGCATACGAAGGTTATACCTCAGTGGTAGTAAAACTATTAGATAAGTATAGATTAGCTGCCTATGCTACTGATAAAGATAGAAAGAGAACAGCTCTTCACTTTGCAGCCCTACTAGGCCATATAAACACTGTGGAAGCTATAATTTCAAAATGTCCATCGGTGATCTACCTTTTAAATGGGAAACATACTAAAGGAAATACGCCTTTCCATTTACTTCTTGCTTCTCGCCCCAGTTTCCCTTCTGTCTTAGGATATCCTATGTTTGATAAGTTTGGGATGCGGATAGATTATACCATCCCCCAAGAGAAAAAAAGGTCAGCCATCTAAGAACTTTGTGTCATGGGGGAATAATAATTAGAATTACATTTTTTTTTTAAAAGACTCTCTACTCCTATGAATACTGTTACTTTTGAGTATCTGTTAGTCATATTATATATTAATTATCAACATGTTCATGTCATCATAAAATATTATATTTTGCATGTGTTTATACTTTTTAATGATAAAATAAATTTGATATTATATTTTAAATGACTACTCAAATCTCAATAGTTCCGCCGAATAGATCTTACTAAAATAAATTTAGCTTTTCGTTTTTAAATGACTAATGAGTTTCTATAGTTTTACAGGAAGAAATTTTAAAATTGATTGAGGATCTTGGAAGTGGACCACGTGGGAAAATCGTTATCGTTATTAAATAAGAATGGAAAGACAGAATTAAAGATATAGAAGAAGAGGTTATACCAGAATTGGAGAAGGCCAAAGACTCCCATTTGATGGCAGCAGCACCTGTAGCAACAGTAACATTTGCAGCAGCATTCACCGTACCTAGTGGTTACATAAGTAATGAAAATAATTCAGAGCAGGGCAGTCCAATCCTGAGCAGAAATTCAGCTTTCAAAGCATTTGTAATAACAGATGCAATAGCCCTGGTGCTTTCTAGTCTGTGTTTATACACTTCATTGTGGTGGTGTTAGGGTATAAACAAAGATATTATTGGTTAATGAGATCTGCCTTATGGTTCATTGTGCTTGCTATGGGAGCAATGGTGGTTGCATTTGTTACAGGGACTTATGCAGTTCTATCACCTTCATTAGGACTTGCTATTCCCACTTGTACCATTGACTTGAGCTTCTTTCTCTATGTGCTTTATACCACCATAACGTTAGTAGTAGACGCCATAAGACATGATCAAGCTGAAGATAGTAAAAACTCAATATATGGATCTCTCATACTTATTTGGCATCAAAGTCCCTTTTATTTCTGTAAGGCATTTTAATTTTTTCGTTCTTTCACAAATTCACTATATATATTTTATTATAGGATAAATTACTTTTTAATCTTTAAAATTAAATCCAATTAATACTTGCATTTTTAATTTTTCAAAATATTTTTATTCTATTAGACAACCTAATTTTTCCAATCATTTTATTTGATTTTTCTTAAATTTTAATAAAATTATCAAAATGCCCCCTTCTCTTTCATTGCCTAGATTTTTGCTTTTTTTATTTTTTCATTTAATTAAAATTAAATAATATAGAGATTTAAATTTAAATAAAATAAAATATATATATATGAATATTTTTCTACATGAAATATTTATATATATATTTTTTTTACGTTTTGTATATTTAATTTAAAATTAAAATAAATAAAATTATTTTTATTTAATTAAGATAATTATTTTTATTTTATTTAATTTATTTTTTATTTTAAAATTAAAATTAAAATAAATAAAATTATTTTTCATCTATTAAAATTTTATTAAAATGATTACTTTTTGTATATTTAATTAAATTAAATATTTTTTTAGTATATTTAATGAAAAATAAGATAATTATTTTTTAGTATATTTAATTAAAATTAAAATGATTAAAAATATATTTTTTTTCTTATTTTTATGTATATATAATGTCTTTTTTTTAATTTTAATTAAATATACACAAAAAAGTAAGTATTTTGATTAAATATAAAAAATAATTATTTTAATTAAACATGCATAAAATATTTTTCAATAGATGAAAAAAAATCATTATTTTATTTTTAAATTAAAAAAATTAAATAATGAAATGAAAATAATATTTTTAATTGAAATTATTTATTTTAATTTTATTTATTTTAGTTTTAATTAAATAAATTAAAATTTATTTTAAAATTTATTTATTTAATTTTTGTTAAATAAAAAAAAAGGCGAAAAACTAAACATTGAATAAGCAGAAATATTTTCATCATTTTACTGTATATATATATATATTTTTAAATATAAAAAAAAATTATATGAAATGAATAAATATAATGACGAAATTAAAATATAGGAATTAATTAATTAATTTTATAAAATAAAAATGCAAATAATAATAAGTTAAATTTTACAAATTAAAAAGTTATTTACCCTTTATTATATTAAACTATCTAGATACCATTTAATATATATTGATCTGTTAATTTTAAAAAATAAAAAATAAACTAATTTGAGATTTTTTTAAAGGTGCTGATTTTTTTCTTCTCTTTTAAGCTTGTGGCCTCACGGAGTGGATGGTGTGGTGTCTGACACAGCCGGCCTATCAGTGTGCTCGGCTGTGGTGGCCTTACGGAAGAAGATTGTATTTTGTGGTTGAAATTGGAGCACGGAATTGGCGGCACTGACGGCTCACCAGAATAATATCCCTATTATATATGTTTTTATTGAATTAATATATATATTTAGCGTGAATAAATATTTTTAAAAAATATATTTTATTTTTAATTGGACACCAACACGCAATACGTCTATAGATATGTACTGTGCATTGATAAGTTCTTAGTTTAGCGGATGGAATGCATCAAATTTGAGTTCAGTTAAATCTATAAAAAAAAAAAATACATTTGTATTTATAATACATAAAATATGGGATCTATGTAATATATATAAAACACTCACGGTTCAACATTTTCTTTTCCCACCTTAATTTTTTGAAAAGCTTGTGGCATCAACTGGTGGTGGGTGAAATTGAAGGTCTGGAATTGGTGGTGGCGTTTATGGTTGGGATTAAATGATTATTATTAAATTAAATTAATTTTTTTTTATTTAAAATTTTTTAAATTAAATTAAATTATTATTATAGTCAAATTGTTAATTTTGATTTGATTTAATTCAGATGAAATACTTTTTGTTTATAGATTTTAAACAAAAAAATTTTGAATTATAAATTTAATGAAAAATATGATAATAAAAAAAATTTAAAAATAATTCAATATTATACAACCCAAAATATATCTATTCTATTAATTAGTAAACCCAAAATTTATATTTTTTTAAAAATTTAGACTCTTTTTTATTTATTTTTAATTAACTTTTATGAATGATATTTTTTTAAATTCTAAATTAATATTAAGTTAAAAAAATATATGATTTTATATAAAAGAAAATCAAATGTATTTAACTGTAATAATGGTAAATATATATATATATATATATATA
>CANXYC010823616.1:0-48480 GCA_948193065.1 Aleurites moluccanus
CATAGCAACACACCAGCCAGGATGAGACAATGCTTCCTTAACATTTTTCGGGAGTGCAACAGAATCAATGGATGCAATAAAGGAACAAGAAGGAGAAGACAAGTGATTATAAGAAACAAAAGAGGAGATAGGATAAGTACATGAATGTTTACCTTTACGAAGGGCTATAGGTAGGTCAACATCACTAGGCACTGGAT
Organism: Aleurites moluccanus; assembly: GCA_948193065.1. NCBI lineage: Eukaryota > Viridiplantae > Streptophyta > Magnoliopsida > Malpighiales > Euphorbiaceae > Aleurites > Aleurites moluccanus. The sequence continues at coordinate 198 of CANXYC010823616.1, forward strand.
CTGATTTCGAAGAAGTTACCGGTACCGAACATGTAACAGGTGGGTCTTGTCGTCTGGAATAGACATGGCGAATAGGAGGTTTTGGTGGTGGTGGTGGAGGTGGAGGTGGAGTTATTGTAGGTGGAGCATGAGGGGTCAGAGTAGTTTTAGTGGACTGATAGGTGACATGATAAACCAATAGATCATCATCCTCCCCCTAACTAGAAGAAATGGAGGAAGTAGGAAAAAATGGAATATGTTCCTGAAAGGTAACATCAGCTGACACAAGATACTTGTTAAGATGAGGACAGTAGCACCGATACCCCTTTTGGAGACGTGAATAACCCAGAAAAACACATTTTAGTGACTTTGGATCTAACTTAGTGATTTGGGGACGAACATCACGAGAAAAATAAGTACAACCAAACATCCGTGGTTCAATAGGAAACACAGGTTTGGTAGGAAAAATAGTTTTATAAGGGATCTCACCATGAAGAACATATGAGGGCATTCAATTAATTAGAAAGCAAGTTGTGGAAATCGCATCAGCCCAAAATTGTTTAGGAACGTTCATTTGAAATAAAAGTTCCCTGACTGTCTCAAGAAGGTGTCTATTTTTCCTCTCAGCCACACCATTCTGGGATGGTGTGTCAACACAAGATGATTAGTGAAGAATGCCATTTTGAAGCATGTAAGTTTGAAAAGAATCAGAAAAGTATTCTTTGGTATTGTCACTTCTCAACGTATGGACAGAAACATGAAATTGTGTTTTAACCTCAGTACAAAAGGTACGAAAATGAGAAAATACTTCAGAACAATTTTTCATTAAATAAAGCCATGTTATACGAGAAAAATCATCAACAAAAGTAACAAAATATTAAAATTCAGATTTAAATACAATGGGACATGGACCCCAAACATCTGAATGAACCAGCTCAAAAGGAAAACTGGCTCGTTTATTGACACGAGGAACTGAAGACAAACGATGATACTTTGCAAACTGACATGAATCACAAGCTAAGGAAGATACATTATGAAATTGAGGACACAGTTTCTTCAATAAAGGTAAAGAGGAATGTCCCAATCGACAATGTGCTTCAAAAGGAGTTAAAACAACTAAGTATCCAGAATGTAGAGCCCACTTGATTCATGTCTTTTACCAATAATCCTCTTCGTCATAAGATCCTGAATAAGACAATAATCAGGAAAAAATAAGAGACAACAATTAAGCATACGAGTAAGTTTGCTTACACATAGTAAATTGAAAAAGAATCATGGTATACTTAATACAGAAGACAAGGAAAGTAATGGAATTGGATTAACAGTGCCAAAACCAACAACAGAAGATGTAGAACCATAAGCTAAAGTAACATTAGAGGAAGAAGTGTGAGACTGAAATATGGATAAGAGACTAGGATTACCTGTTATATAATATGTGGCACCAGAATCAATGACCCATTGGGAGGAAGAAGAAAGAAGACACGTGTTTGAGTTACCTGACTCAGCAATGGCAGTCATAGGACGAGATGAATTCTGAGATGCTTCTTTGTACTGAGTGAATTTAGCAAATTCTTATGCAAAAACTGTAATTGTCTGGATAGAGGGTGAGCTAGTAGCTGCAACATGTGCTGAGTGGGTTTTCTGATTTTTATTGAGCAATTTCCGACATGTGCGTTTGGTATGGCCCGGCTCATGGCAATAATAACAGACTACTCCTATTTCTGAACCCCGATTTTCTCTAGGACCGCCTCCTTTGTTATTACCTCTGTAATATATTTGCCCAGTCTCAGAGCCTTTGTTATGACTGACAAGAGCACTAGAATTCTGAACAAATGGAGGAACACAAACACTTGTATCTGTACGTAATACTCTAGAAAAAACCTCATGTAAGGAAGAGATTTCAACACTAGAAAGAATATGGGATTTAGCAGTCTCAAATTGAGAACTAAGACCAGCTAAAAATACTCATTATAGCCATTTGCTCCCGTTGAGCGTGTTGAACTTTGATATCAGTACTAAATAGTAACAAGACATTCAATTCTTCATATATCTTTTTGAAATTCATAAAATAGGACTGGAAAGATTGATCTTGCTGTTCAGTACGATAAAATCCCTTACAAACTTCATAAATACGAGAAATATTTCCCTTTTCAGAATACACGAATTCTAAGTATTCCATCAATTCTTTAACATATTCATAATGATTAATCAGACTAATAATTGTAGGATCTATTGAATTTTGAAGTTGTAAAAATAAACGAGCATCAGCTCTCAACCATTCTTGGTGAGTATTGTCTGTGGGTGGATTATTGATGATATGATTATCCTTAGAAATACTTCGGAGATAAATTCTAATCGTCTTACACCAATTATGTTCTGTGATTTTGGACATCATGGGAATAATATCGGTCATAACCAAATTCTTTTGTTCATCGGCCATTGACAAATCACAGTTTAACAATCAGATTGAAATAATATTTTTCAGACTTAACCCACCAAGCAAAAACAAAATTATCACAAATTACTGAATAAATCCCATACCCAAAATAAAATAAATCCACTTATCCAGCCAGAATTTTCCACAGACCCAGTAGCAAAAGAAATCCCCAAGACAAGCAGCAGCCCAAAAAATAGAGTATTTCACAGTAAATACACAACCAGCAGCAGAGAACAAAAAAAATAAAGAAAGGACGAAATCTTCCCTGAAGATGGTGAGTACCGAAGCAAAGAAGACAAACAGGGGTACCAAAAAGAAGGAATCGACGCCGAAAATCCGAATCGAAAGATGGAGCTCCGAGATACGCACCTCCATGCGCCGGCGCGTGAGGCAGATGGCAGATGCTTCTGTCTGCGCGTGAAGCTCACGTGCCAAGCTTTTGGGGACAAGACTCCGGGGAAGCGCCGATCGATAAGAGGTGCTCCTGTTGACACCGGTGGCCTGAGTAAACAGTCACTCAAATAGGGGACCCCAAACAGTAGCCTTCTGCTCACTGAGCAGAAGAAATAAAATGCAGGAAAAGAAAGGGGGAAAAAATGAAATGGAACGATTTATATTTGATGCTCTAATACCATGTAAACAGAGAAGAGAAAATATATATTTTTGTATTTCATCATAGGTACAAACATGTATATATATAGATATGAAAATATATATAAGGAAAGATAAATTAAATGCCTAAAATCAAGCATATATCAAATCTTACAGGCTGTTATATTTTTGTTCTACAATAATTCTATTTTTGCTTTAAAAAATATTTTTTAGAGTTAAAAAATACATTTTCATATTTTGACAAATTTAAAAATAAAAATGTTTTTTAAAAATATTTTTTAAAAGAATATTTTTATTTTATTTTTTAAAAAATAAAAATTTGAAAATAAAAATAAATAATAAAAAATATTTTTTAAAAAAATATCTTTACTTTTTATTTTCAAATTTGTCAAAAATATGAAAATAAATTTTTTTTTGTATTAAAAAATTTAAGAAATAAGTTAATTTCTTCTTAAATTATTTTTTTTCTTAAATTATTTTTTTAAAATAAAAAATAAAAAATATTTTTTTTAATAAATATAAAAATAAAAATAAACTAAAATATTTTTTAAAAAATATTTTAGTTTATTTTTATTTTTATATTTATTAAAAAATATAAAAATGAATTTTTTAACCGTAAAAATATTTTTTAAAGCAAAAATAGAATGTAATTATTTAAAAATAAAAGTTAATGACATTTCTGTTTTTTTACTGCCCAAATTAGACCGAAATGGGTATTAGTATAACGGAACATTCGTCAGGGTGGAGTTAGTGTATTTTTGAAATGTCAGGGGAGACTTAATATATTAGGTCATTCTACAGGAGGGAAATCAGTAATTAACCTAATATTTAACTAAGAATATCTAGAAAAATCTCAATTTCCATCATTCCTTCTTGAGATTTTTTTTTAAGACTCCCAGTTATGTTCGTAATTCTCAAACCTTGCTTTTCGCAACCTTTTCATCATGATATCAACAAGTTGCACCTCTAATCTACAATACTCAAACTTGATTTCTTTATTTTGCTGAGCTTCCCTTAAAGCATGAAATTTGACCTTAATATACTTGGATATACCATAGAGAAGTGGATTTTTAGCCATAGAAATTACATATTTGTTATCAATCTTGATTATAGTAGCTTCATTTGACTCATCTCGAACTCAACCATCATTTTTTTTAGCTAAATGACCTAATTTTCATCACATGCTACTGCAATATACTTTGTCTTAATAGAAGATTGAGCAACAAATTCTTGTTTTTTTGAATTCCATGAAAATACACCGAAACCCAAAGAAAATGTATAACCAAATGTACTCTGAGTCATCAACACTCCTAGCCTAATCACTATCAGAGTAGCCCTGAAGCATGCCATTTTTAACTGATTTGAACTACAACTGTCCCTTTAACATATCTTAATGCCCTTTTTTGCAGCCCCACAGTGAACTTGACTTAGAGAATGCATGAAGCTTAATAATAGACTTATAGTGCATATAAATTAGGCTATGTAGCTATCAAGTATAATTGACTACCAATTGAACTCCTATAGACAGTAGGATCAACTTTGTCACCTCCCTCTTCTTTAGATAACTTCTCATTGTACATTAGTAGAGTAGCAACAGCTTTACACCTTTCCATTTTGAATTTTTTTTAGGAGATCAATAGTATATTTTTTCTAAGGAATGAAAATTATAGTAGGATATTGATGAATTTTCATTCCCAAAAAATATTTCATCTCACCCAAATCAGACATCTCAAATATTTTGTTTCATTTGACCTTTAAATTCTTTCAGTAATAATTCATCATTTTCTGTTACAAGCAAGTCATCAACATTGAGAGATACCACCAGTAGCTTCTCTTTTTCTACCTTTTTGGTATATAAAGTGGCTCCATTTTCATTCTTCTTGAAACCATAATGAGTGAGATAATCATTAATCTTGTTGCACCAGGCCCTTAGAGCATGCTTCAGCCCATACAAGGCTTTATGAAGCTTATACACCATGTCTTCCTTGCCAACAAATTTGTAACCTTTAGGTTGCTCTATCAAAATCTCCTCTTGCAACTCTCCATTGAAAAAGGTTGATTTCACATCTAAGTGAAATATCTTACAATTCATTTAAGTTGTTAATGCCACCAAAAATTTGATAGTATCATGCCTTGCAACTGGTGCAAAAATATCACTAAAGTCAACACTAGGCTGTTGGGCGTACCTTTTAACAACCAACTTTGCCTTTAACTTGTTTAATGAATCATTTGGATATACTTTAATTCTGTTTTTCAACTAGCTTTCAAGTTTTTTTTTTTTTTCAATCATTACCATTTTTTCATTCATGGCTTCAATCCATCCTTCAAACCTTGAAACTTCAAAGTAATTTGTTGGTTTTGTCACAACATTACAGCTCTCATATATATTAGCTATAGTTATGGTCTTTCTTCCATTTGACTCATCTTCACTTGTATCTTCATCCTGGCTCACTATTTGGGAATTTGAATTTTGAACTTCAACTGGAGATATTGAAGTTTCATCTTGTAATGAAGAATTTACATATTCAACCACATTTTTTTCCTAATTCTAGTAGGAATTTTCATCAAATACCACATCTTTTCTAATGATGACCTTGTGTGTTTGCAAGTTGAAAATTCTATAACCTTTAGCTTGTGAATAAGAACCCAAGAAAATTAACTTTTGATCCAGTTTCTCTTAACTGCAAGTATGTATACATAACAAATAGAGCCAAAAACTCTTAAATGCTTCGTTGAAGGCTTTGCAACACTCCAAGTCACCAGGTATCTTCCCATTTATTGCCTCTGCCCAGAACTTATGAGGTAGCCCCTTCTTAACCAAAATACACCTCACCATTTCAACCACAGTTCTATTTTTTCTTACTGAAACTCTATTTTCCTCAGGAGTATAACCCACAATCAATTGATGACCAATTCCCAATTTCCAACTCTTAATAATATTTAATAAATTCATTTGAATTATATTCCATACTATAATTTGAACTTAAGTTTCTCAGTTTGTTGCCATTATGAGTTTCTACCATTGCTTTGAATTTTTTAAACATAGATAATACTTATGACTTGTGGCTCACAAAGTATACCCATGTTATTCTAGTCAAATCATCAATAAATAACACAAAATACCTATTTTTGCTTAATGATTAAGTTTTTATAGATGCACACACATCTGTATGTACCAGCTCAAGTTTCTCCTTAGCCCTCCATAAAGAACTAGTAGAGAGTACCTACTTATGCTACTTGCCTAATTGACAAGAATAACAAACAACAGTAGGAATTGAAATTTAAAAGGCAAATCTTTAGTTAAGCCTTGACTATGCAAAGTAATGAGTATAACAAAATTAAAGTGTCCATATCTATTGTGCCTTAACCATGACTCATCAACTTTCACAAAATTAACACTTCCAAAGAAAAATTAAAGTGCTCATATCTTTTGTGCCATAACCATGACTCATGAACTTTCACAAAATTAACATTTTCATCAATAGAATTCCAATTCAAATGAAAATTTTATCAATCAGAGGCAACTTAACAATTAAAACACCATTTTGATCATAAATAAAGCATCATTTATTTTTAAATGATAGTGATTAATTGTTTTGGAGCATTTGAGCTACATTTAATAGGTTTCGAGCTATATATGGTATATATAGAACATCATATAGAAATTTAGTACCTTTATTTGTTTGCACGGCCATTGAACCCTTTCCTTGAGTTTCAACCATTTCATCATTGCCAAGCTTCACCTTGGTCTTGACACTTTTATCCAGCTGAGTAAATAAATTTTCATCTATTGACATGTAACTTGTACAACCACTATCTATGTACCAAGTCTACTTCTCATTTACTTGTGAATTATGGGACACCATGAATTAGGCTCCTTATTTTGCTCTTTTATGTAGTTCATTAGTTGAGAAGATTGGTCTCTTTGGTTTTGCTTCACTCCGCAATTTCTTTTTATGTGACCCATTTTTTTGCAGAATCAGCATTGACTAGGCGGCTTACCCTTGAACCAGCAATCTTTCTCTTGATGATTTGTTCTTTGACAGTTATCACATGGAGGGTCCCTTTTTTTCAGACTCATCTGAACCAGAGGCTGACTGTCCTTTATCTGACTTGTCACCATAGTTCTTCTTCCCATCTTTCTTTGATTGTTTTTCTTTTTGCTTGGCTTGAAAAGCTACTTCAGTCACTTCATCTCTCATATTTGATATTTGCTCTTGAGCTTACAATTTGCTAATTAATTCTGCAACTGAAAATTTCTTCAAGTTACAAGATTATTCTATTGCAGAGATCATGGACTCAAACCTTACAGTTAGGCTAATTAGCATTTTTTTCCACCATCTTCTTATCTGGAAAAACTTCACAAAACAACCTTATTTTGTTTGCAAGCTCCAAAACCTTTGAAGCATAATCCTTTACAATATCACTTCCTTCATCCTCAACATTTCAAACTCTCTTTTGAGAGTTAAGAGTTTGATAATCCTTACCCTATCACTGCCTTCAAACTCTTCCCTTAATTTATCCCATACTTCCTGAGGTGTTTCACAAGCCATTATCCTTGTGCAAATCACATCTAATAATGTTGAATGAATACAGGTGAGAGCCCTCGAATTTTTTACTTTATGTTCTTCATAATTTTTAATTTGAGCCAATGCAGGATCTAGCCCAAGTGGTGTAGGATCAGCTCCACTTTCTATTGCCTCCCATAAACTTAAAGCCTTTAGATAAGCTTTCATTTTTATCACCCATATGTGATAATTTTCACCTGTAAACATTGGAGGACTAGTCCCAAGAAAATTATTACAAGCCATCTCACTCTCTCTGTGTTTGAACACTCCCTCTCAATGTTTAATAACTCTTAACAAACACACAAAGATTTTTCCCTCACAGATCCCTCAAAAAGATAGTTCTGATACAATTTGTTAGTTTTAGAAACCACCTTCGAAACATAAAACGAAAGAAACACTCTTAAGATAGAATTTTTTTCTCCCCTGTTTTTCATTGATTTTTTATCTGCTATTTATACAAAAAAGGTTCATACAGAGAAGTTGGAAAGTCAATACCTACTGCAACAACCATTATAGATTTTTACTTCCTTAAAATAAGGACTTACACATCTTTTAAACTAACCTTCCCTGATTTTAGTAACTAGTACAACAAAAAATTTAACTAAGAGTATCTAGAAAAATCTCAACTCCTATCAAAATCTCCCACTGCACAATAATGGAAGAGGCAATTGTTACTTTCATTCAACTAACAAATAGATTCTTCAGGCCAGCCATAAATACTTGTAAACCGCCAATAAGCCATAGGATTAAGACTTTCTGTTTCTACATCTATGTGATTCATCGAGTAAGAAAGGAGAGATTTTTGGCACATTCCTCCGCATCAGACAGCCCTCCTAGTCTACTCTCCGAAAAGTATCATATCTAACTTGTATACCATTATTAAATTCATATGATTCCTAACTTTCCTCATTTCATACACCAATAATTAACTTTCTGATAGGAAAAAAAATAGTGGGATCTTGAAGTTTTAATAGCTTTTTATAGGAGCAAACTGCAAGAGGGTTCCCAAGCTCTCTACAATTCCAACATAAAATATTCACCTCCTCCGATTGGGCTGCTTAACAACCCTTGGTACATAAATTTGCAATCACGAACAAAATAAGTTATATTTATTTTCTTCTCTTCTCCTCAAGTTCAGTATCCATCTTTATTAAATCCATCACTTCCTTTTTTTCTACCTCAGTTTGATCATTAATTAAAGGAGAAGACTCTTTGGCTTTATCAAGATACTTCCAATTAATGGGTTGTACTACGATCAAGGATGGTCACCTATTGGTTTGTGCCGAAAGGTTTGTTCTGGGGAATAATTATTTGCTTATTTCTAAGTTAAGGGTTTGTCTTATTTTGGATTGAAGAAAGCTATTAATTCGTTATAGTGATTGATTCACCAGCAAGTTTGTGTCGAGAGATTTATTCTGGGGAATAATTATTAGGTATTGTTAGATTCAGGGTGTCTCCTCTTGGATTAGAGAAAGTTAATCATTCGTTATATTGTTTGTTTGTTTATCTAAGACCAGTTCTATCTCATCTGCCTCTCCCATAGAGGCGATTTCAACCCAACCTTGACTCCTATTACCATCGACTTGTATATCTACTGCAGAATTCCTTAACTCCATTCCCCTCTCTATTTCGTCAGCCATGATCTAACCTGGGAAGCACGACAGATTAAAGGCTTAGAGAATTTAAGACAAAGCCTCCCCATATTGATGCAGCAAAAAAAAAAACTTCTACATAATCGGAGAAGAGTGAGCCCTTCAAAACAAAATGCAACTGCAAAAAAGAAAACGGCAACAAAACAAAAACTAGACTAGAGAAAATTGAACCTAAGTACATATTTATGACAATACCACACAAAAGGATTATATTTTGAAGGACTAGGAGAAACAAATGGAACAACACTGGGAATAATATAACCCTATTTCTCACATTAGGCGATTCTTAACTCTCGTAGATTTGAGAGGGATATCATAACTCAATCAATGAGAAAACCTAAAATCTCAAAAGGAGACGACATATCGCGTCACAAACTCTCGCTGGGGGGAGGATTAACTAGCCCTTTCTATTTGTTGTACAAGAGAGATCAGTTGTATAGGTACCAAGTAAAATGATTTGATTGATTGTCAGCTTTTGTCTCTCTTTTTTTATGCTTTTCTCAACCAACAGCTTGGATTTAATTTTAATCCAACTGTTCAAATTTTTAGCACATCAATGTGCTGAAACATTATTATAATGGGACTCACAAAACAAAGGATTCTTTATGTGATAAAAAAAATTAAAAAACAGAGCTTAGCATCTCATTCATGTGTATGACTGATTATCCTCGTAAAGCAAGGAGTTTCGTGCTGGTATATTTCACAAATAATTTCTTTTTACTCATACTTGAAATTGTGTGGAAAGAAAACCTAAAATGAGCTCTCGACCTAAAATGAGCTCTCGTCTGTCTATGTATGCTGTATGTTAATAAGCCAGACCCTCGAGAGCCTTTGTGTCCCTTGATATTCTTTACAAAAGAATGGTATCTACTAGCTTGAAAAGAAAATTTTCAGAAACTGGAATGTACCTTCTGCTGTGGCAACCTTCAACGTTTTATCTCACAAAGGCACATTAGAATTTGGTCATTCAATTTTGTGGTTCAAGCAGCACAAATACTCAGTTCCTACTAAGGAAAAACTTTCTTCGTCTATAGCACTTTAAATCCATATTAATATCATATCTTCTTTTAGGAGTGTTTGAACCATTACCAAAACCCTTTATTTCCTTCTTGAAAATGGAATCCTCAATTGAACACTCCATACTGATTTTGCCAGCATGAGGTTCACAATGAGAATCAGTTGTGTTCACCTGTTGACAAGAAACATGTCAAACAACGAGTCAAAGGACAAAATAAAACAAGATGCAGAGCAATACAACATAAAGGAATATATGAAATAGAGTCTCAGAGGCACAAATTCAAATACCATAATTACTTGATGGATGGACCATTCACTTCCACTACTGCTATTGCTTGCAGCAACACTGGTCGAATAGAAATGGTCAGTACTAGGAAGCATTATAAGCAACTCCATAACATAGTAATTCTGAGCAGAAAATGAAAAAAGAAAACAAATTACTCCAGTTTCCTAAGCAATACAGCATAGGGTACTTCGAGCAGAGTCACTCGCATGGGTGGAAGGAAAATGAAGTTTTACCTTTATTGTAGAGCACAGGGATTTAAATTTATCAAATTTGAAGAGGTCAAGTGAATAATCAGACGGCTCGATTTAGCATGGCCAAAATTGCAGTTTTCTTTGTCCCAATTTTCAATTTATTAATTTTTTTTGTCTAGCAAATGATTCATCAAAAAAATGATATTGAGAATATACTATTATTTTTTTGCCACTCATCTTAAAAAACCATATAGGACACGAAGCCATTCAAGCATCATCTTGGGAACCTCTGTTTTAAAGTGCAAATGATGGCCATGCCAAATCATTGGCCCATATTAAGTCCAATTTTATGTCCATCATTTACCAATGGACTAACTCAACAATTTTATTAGCTTCATGGACTCATGCATTATAAACAGTAGGTGTTGACTTTTCTCTATCTGGGCCAACCATCATCTAAAAGAAAACTGAAAAATCTAAATGAACAAGGAAATTAAGTAGATGTTCTTTCATTAGATTCCTTCGAATAATTATGATAAAATAATAAAGGACGGATTTTCTTTGCTTTATTTTATGTTCAATTGCGAATAGTGGAAGATCCCTTCTAGTCGTGCAAATTAACCAAAACACCCAGATCACAATATTCCATTCTTAGGATTAGTCTTTCTTGGAGTACTCGGATTTTTGTTAGATATCTCTAGTTACTTTTGCATTTTGGAAGGAAATTAGTATTTTTTTTTTTTTTCCTGTTGTAAGCTTGCTGTGTCAGCAAGACTATGAGTCGGGTTAGAAAGAAGGTATAGGTTTAGTTGGTTGTCCAAGTGATCTAAATATGGTCTAGTTATAGGGTAAAGCCAAGCATGGTCAGGCATGGTTGTAACTTGTGTATTTTCTATCTTCCAACCAGAGCTAATATATATACACAACAAATAAATGAGAACTATTAGCCCTAGAGAGAATCAGTTTACAGAATCTCCTTTATCTATGTGTGTTGTGTATGTGAGTGTGGGAATGAGTTTTCTCCGCCCTACCATTCCTCAGCTGAGTTATCTTTAAGGTTTTGTAAGTGCAAGAAAGAATAGTATTTTGAGAGAAAACCAACAAGATTGAAGGTGAAAACAATTAGGTTATAGATTTTCATGTCTTTGGCTCAAGATGAAGCCTAGTTTCATTAAGTTCGTGCCTTTCAGCAAATTCCACCCATTTTCAAGAGTGAGAAGTATGTTTTTTGGTATGTGAAAGTGAAAAATCTGAAAAGGACCACCATGTCCACTAACTGAAAAATCAGAATAGGACCACCATTTCCATAAATGAAATTTTGCATGCCCAAAATTGCTAAAAATTTGGTATAAAGAAGGGCCATAAGCCATTTGTTGTGAGTTTTTTGTTATTCAACATGAAGCAACAAAAGAACTTAAATTAATTCATTTAAGAATTTTTTGGATGTTCTCAAAGGATAGTAACTATCAGAGTTTTTCTTTGGTGAGAGGTCGAGAAGGAAAATGTCAAAGCATCTTAAAGATAAGAGTTGCTCCAAGATGTATATAAGTCCAGGAATTCTTAGAGAGAGAATGCTCAGAAAAAGACAACAAGAAAATTAAATAAAGTTAGATGATGCTCCATGAAAGCACAAGTTGAAGTCCAACAAAAATCCCATCTCAAAGGAGGAAAGATTGTTGATATTTTTGTTGATATTCTCTAATTACTTTGCATTTTGGAAAATTTCTAGTTTGCTTTTCTGTTATAAGATTGTTGTGTCAGCAAGACTGTGAATGGGGTTTAGGTAGAAGGTATGAGTTTGTAATGTGTTTAAGGGATCTAAGCATGGTTTGGTAATGGGGAAAGCCAAGCATGGTTAGATGGTTGTAACTTTTGTACTCCCTATCTTATGAGTGGAGCTATATACACACTATAAATCAATGAGAAGTATTAGCTCTAGTGAGGTTCAGTTTACAGAACACGCTTTCCCTATTTATGTTGTGTTTGTGTAGGCGAGTGTTCTATGCTCTACCATTCCTCAACAATCTCATATTACTATTCAGTTTAGAATTCCTAATTTACAAAAAGATTGCCTGTTTTGATTTTGACTTGATAAATAAGCATTATGTGGTGGGGATTTATTGACTTCGGCTCAATAGATTTTGGAGTTCCTTTTATGTTGAAAGATTTTGTGTTGGAGATATTTGGGTATTTTGGGTGGCATGTAGGCAACTATATAGAATCCCTTGCTCTTGCCATAGTATCCATTTAGTTTCACTGTATTTTGGCATGAAAATTTATGCTCTTCAAATTTTATGGAATTCATTTTTTCAAAAACGGGTCTTATTAGTGAATTACTAGTCATTTCAGCCACGTGGATATAGCCTTATTAAAGGGGAACTGTGTATCATGTTATCCTGTTCCTTCTTTATACTTGACCGTTATTTATTTTCTCCACATCAATCCAATATCCAATATCTTGTGCTTTTGCTATTTCTAACATCCATCCAACAATGAGCAAAAATTAAAAAACTAAGTAAATAATGAAAACATGACTTGAGAATTCTGCTTCAAAGGAAGGAATTGATCTGTTGGATTTTTCATGCATGTCATGCTCTCTCTATTCTTTTTCCCTCCCTCGCTCAAGCCAATTTAATTGAAATTATAACAGGAAGGGGGGAAATGAAGGAATAAAGGAACATTTAATATTAGACTAAATTAAGAGGGTCACTTTAGCCTAGAATTTGGTGGTTGACGAGCTTTTGCACTTCTAAATATATTGGGAGTATATCCATATTCAATAACTATAATGTTACATTAAATTGTCAATCCTGCCTGCTTGAGCAATCTTTTCATATTGGAGAATATTCTATCAATTTTGAATAAATGTCACATGCAAAAGCATGAAGAATAAGTTACTTTTATACAAATAATTGAGGGAACTAAAGATCAGATAATCGATATAAATTATATGGACATGCATAATACTAGTTATAGACAAATTCTAATAATCATGTTAACCAACATCAATTGTATTTGGAATATCTTGCCAATGTGCAAAATTAGAGTAATTAATTTTATCCTATAAGCCTTGGAAACAAAAATGTTATCAAGCAAGCTAATGAAAAATTATGTGCTAAACAGTTCCATCAAAGTGTTAAATGACTTGTCAAACGTGAGTGTTTCTAGAACAGTTTCATGTAAAATGTGCCTAGAATGTCACTTCCTCTCCAAAAACATTAGTCTTTCAGTTTTTTAAATTAAATTTTAGATTGATAAACAATTTTTTGTTTTCTATTTTAAGGACCGAGTACTCATAGAACAAACTAATTAATCAGATTTACTTGCAAAATTATGACAAGATTTTCAAATAAGATGAACTTTCTGCATGTCACCTTTCTATCTAGTTTCATGCCTCAGGTAACTACAAGTTTACATTTAGTTTTTGTAAAGGAGATGAGGAAATTTAGATATTTGAATTTTGTTTCTATTTGCTTTTTGTCCAATATCTAGATAAAGGAAGTGAGAGACAGCACGTACTCTGCTTGTCCTTGTTCCACAATTCCTCCCTCAGTTTGATCCACTTGAAATACGTCAGAGACAGCACTAGATCCATCAAGATTAGTAGTATCATCACTTCCATTAACATCATTTTGGAGTCTATCTGGGACTTCTGTGAAATGGACAACCAGAAAAAGTTTGACAGTTAATATAATAAGACCAATAACTTATTTACCTCCAGAGGATGTAATTAAAGTTAGTCAAAATAAACCTGTTGAAGGGCTTGATTCAACAGAAGGGATCTTCATTAATAGCTTGTGACACATTATAGTATCTTGGAAATCCAAGAAAGTGTGATCTAAAAACTGTAATCTTTCAGAATGTGTCATTTTTGAAAACCCAAATGAACCAGTCCATGTGTGTAACACACTAGAAACAGCAGGCAAAACAAGCCTCTCAACTCCTAATTCCATGAGCTTCTGAAGGAAACAAAAATTAAAAGAACACAGTAAGAAATCTTTCCCGAAAAGCAAAAACAACATAATAGATCCCTTGGATTTTTGTTTTTATTATTAAATATAAAACTCATTCCCTCTGCCTAAGACAAGGCCCTTCCTTCATTAAGATATTCATAATTGGCATTGCTCTAATAACCTGACTTTTATTATTGTATCACTAGGTTAAATAGAAAATTGGCAATACAATATCATTCTACTCCGACAAGCAAATACAACGAAAATTTCAGCCATGAAAGTTTCATTACTTGTTTAAGCTGAAACTCTGGGAAATTCAGAATTGAAGTTTGAGACCAAAAAAAAAAAAAAAGTTTTCGTACACATAAGTTTACCTTTTCCAGCACATTCATTAGTGTGCGACACATTCCAAGTCGGCGGTACTGAAATCTTGTACCGACAAGTGGTATTTCTGCCACCTTCTCTCCATAAACCCTTGAATAAGAAAATACAAAATTCCATATTACCATTCTCTAAGAAACACCAAGCCAAAAGCTCAAGAAAGATCTTCGATCCTGTGCAGCTTATAATTTTTCAGATAACATGATCTAACAAAGCTTACCTAACAGTAGCCACTGTAATTAATTCATCGTCCTTCTGCAAAAGTACAGTATAGAATCCTCGAAAGTTCAGACGGTTGAGTCCTGACCTGCAAGAGTTGAAATAATAAGAATCAATCTACCCTACTACTGTCTTTTACTAAAAAAAAAAAAAGGGGGTTAGCAATCCAAGGAACCTAAATACATGTAAGAAGTATCACTCAAAAATAATGGCAGACAGAATCAGGACATAAAAAACTAAATCACTAGAAATTTGAATTCCGAGAAAGAAAAGTTTCATAAGTGGTGCAACAATGGACAATGATTTCCAGCACATTAGCAGGACATTGCTGCAGCCAATGACATATTGAAGTCCCAGCTACTCAGTTCGTCTGAACATTGATGAGGAAATCCTGAGACTTCAGTACAACATGAGCACCAGGAAATTCCTGCCGTCTGTTCTTCAGGAAATCATTGTCCTCATAAAAGGACTCCTTAGTGGATTTTTACAAGCTACTTTTTCAGGTCATAAAAGCTACCAATGATCTAGAAAATGTTAGCAGGATCATTTAGCTTGAAACTTAATGCAGAACCTAACCCTAAACTTAAAATAAACATGCATAAAAATCCAAACCTTTCCAGATGTTCTTGTAAGGGTTAGCAGATCAACTTTATATTATGCTTCAAATATTAAAAGCCTAACAAAAAAAAAAATTAATGACTAATATCAAAGGTTTAGGGGTGGCAGAAAATAGGACTAAATCAAGAATTTGATGTCCGCAAAACCAACACATCGAAGCCATTATGTAGGAAGGAAATTTACTATCAGCTGTCATCAGTAATAGGAAAAATCCATCCTCAAACTTAAATGATAATTACAATAAGATATGAATTACAATGCATGTTTCCATAAAAGAAGTGGCAAAAATGTACATGTTACAGCAGTTTGATTAAGGAGAACACACCAAGAGGAAAAAAAAAAGTTTCTTTCTTTTTGAAGCAAAGAGAATATTTGAAGCAAGATGGGAAGAAAGTTTTGCTATTAATAGCCGGTGCTCCTCTATTTCTTTTTCATTGTCTTCTTGCTTTTTTTCTTTTCTAAAATTGCTTTCAATGCATGAAAATAAATTTAGTTTCTAACGAAAAAGGGAAATGTTAGATATAACTTGATTTAAATAAGTTCTTACTCTTTGCTGAAAATAACATCTTTAAGAAGATCTCTCTTGGTGTGAGGTTCTTCAACAGGCTCGAAGCACTCATGCATCACCTCAAGTGCGATATTGAGCTTGCTGTAGTTCTCAGTCAGGGAATCAATGTCAGAAGCATCAAGTTTATGACTATCAGACTGGATGGATTTTAACAATGTCCAAGTAAGGTTGTTCAAACCCACTGGAATTGATTTTCCTACAAGCTCATGGAGGCCCAAGAAAATCTGTAATAATAACATAAGCATTATAGCATATTGAAGATAAGAACATTCCAAGAAAAATAAGAAATTATGTTTCTTAGCTTCTGCCCAATTACTTTTGGTAAGTAATAAGCTAGGACATCAAGATATATGCATGATGTGCATGAGTTAACTCATTAACCATTAGAATTAACATGCTATTTGATATTGGTCATTTCATCTATACCAAGCAAACTGGTCCAAATATCACTATGATCATGCTATTCACATCACAAAGTTCTGAAAATTTAATTGAATACTGCAACTATAAATTGTCATAATTCCCATGTAACTATAAAAGAACCAAGACCTTTGGTGCCAAAGTGCTTACTGACATAGCACCGCCTCATCAAACACAGTAGCATGTATGGTTTCTGTCCGGATGCCTTGAAACGGCCCCATTAATCTAATTGGCCCAAAAAGAATTTTGTGGCCAAGCAAGCTACCGGTGTTTGCTTTGTGATCATGGAAACCAACTTGGTGACCAAGTTTGCTAAACTCAAGCAACCAATTCTTCATTGCTTGGTGACAATGTGCATGAACACAGAGAGCATGTCTCCCAAAACTTGAAAGTCAATCCAATGCCTATAAATGCATATATTAGAGAATCAAGCATTGAAAACAAATCATAAGTGTAGACCAAGTGAATTATGAGTGTTGGTGAAAGTGAGATTTGTCCTTGTGGAGGCAAAGAACTATTAATTTTTGTGGTCTTGTAATCTCCTATGTCTTTACCGGTGCTCCAATGTTGACTTTTTCTTTTGTCCTTTATTTTCTCTACTCACCAATTAATAAGTACTAGGTCTAGGTGCGACAGCAGTTTCCACAATATCAAATTGGCTGGACTTCCTATAGACCTATCATCCAGTGGTTTTTTTACCACAGAAACATCTTTGTTGAGAGAGTAGGTAATGCACTAGAATTTCATCTTTGCCAATAGTGTATCAACACCAGCAATGTGCAAAACATCTACCTTGTTAAATAAAAGGTGATGAAACCTTTTCCATATAATTCGTATTCCCTCCAAATTTTTCACAGATTAAACAAAATTTTAATAAACATAAATACCGTCAAGCATGTAAGTGGAAAAAAGAACGAAATAGATTTCATAAGCCATCAGCATGTGTTAGAAAAAATTATTAACAAGGCAAGTGTTTCAATTCATGGACACAGCTATAATACTCCAACTGGATGAGCACAGGTGAAGCAGATGCTTTCAATGTCTGTTCTGTAAGCAAAAATCACTTGGAATAAAAACTGTTTACACATAATGAAAATTATATCAAAAGAGGGAAATTTTAGTACCATTTCACACTTTTTGTTACAAAACCAATTTTCTTTAGGAAAAAATTTGATGCTATCTTCCCCTTTAATCCGTACGCATCCAGCGTGATCTACACCAAATAGACGAAAGGCAAATGTGAGACACCTCAAACATTCACTAGAATTTGTTTTCTTGTTGTCCGAAAGCTAGAAAGAGATGAAGTTGACCTACATTTATGCTCGCATTGAGTACAAGTCAGAATGCAATTATCATCCATAGAATGTAGAGTGTCACTTTTCAGTTTGTTTTGGCCACAAATTTTACAACAACATGATGAACAGAACCAATCTCCATCTGGAATGTCCTATGAAAGTCCAAAGAAAATAACAATAAAGGGGACAAGAAAATTAGTTAAATAACTAAATCATATAATACTATGAACAATTATGAAGGAAAGAATAATAGGAAATTAAAGAAATTTTGAGCAAGTATAAGACTAAAGAAGTGACCTACCTCCATGCCAAGGCAACTTTTATGGAACGAGGATGGACACTGATCACATAAAATCAGTTCACCACCATAGTGACAAACAGAACATATGTGATCGTTCTCACCTTGATGACAACTTTCGTTCAACCTTTCAGTTGGCTCTACTGCAAATTTCCCCATCTCATCGTGTATTATTTGCATCTGGCAATCTAGTAGAGACCTTCCATCTTCCAAAAAGATGCTGGCAGCTGGTCTCCCATTTTTGCCACTAACATGAAGTTCAAAGCTGCTAAGAGTATACACCTTCCCACAACACTTGCATTTGATCCCATCACGAGTTATACGCCCTTCAGCAGTTGGGTGCCTGCCTTTTCTGCTACAGTAATATATTTTTTCCCTTGGCAGCACAACATTATTGTCTATTAACCAAGACAGGATAGTTCGAGGTTTCTGATGCAAGGGATTTGGAACCACTACCTGCTGTACTCTTTTGTGTGATCTAAGCATACAAGTAGGCAAAGTACCTGTTCTACCATTTTTTAATTTGAACAAACCTCTGTTTTTTTTCCCTTTTCTCATCTTTGGGAGGAAGTTTTGACCATCTAAATTGGCTTCTTGTTGATGTAAGCAAAATGAAAGATGCAACCTTTCCTTTCTTTTCTTTTGTATTTTTCTAGTCCCTCCAAGTTTAAATTTTTGAGGCACATTTTCAAGCTTCTGCAACTCTGTTTTTCTCCTGGAAGAAGATATTTTCTCCCTGGCTGACTGTCCCTTAACTACATTGCTGACAGTTTTCCTTTCTAGATGTGTACTCATAGAGGCCTGACCTCCAGAAGCTCCTTCCTCTATAGCAACTTTGCAGGCCATTCGAAGTGAGTTATAAGCTCTCCCCCTTGGTGAATTATAACGCAACTCATGCCTGCCATTGTGGATTACATAGGTAAAATTCCATCCCACAGCTAAGAGATGCTTTTTTGCTCTCAATGTCATTCGTTGAATATCTTCTTTCCTATTCTTTGTTCCAATTCTCTCCTCAAATCCAAATTTAAACCAGTCAATAACTGCTTCAGGGCAATATTCAGGTTCGACAGCAACAACATCGGAATGAGAAGAAACCGCACGGTCCTGATTCTCTGGTGATTGTTCAATAAGAAGAGATGACAAATTACCAGGTGAATTAAACAGACCAGTATCATCATCCTGGCACGCTGAAGAAAGAATATCTGCATGACGTTTAGTCAGATACAAACAGACCTTATAAAGAGAATAGTAGCAGTCCCCATTAGGTGAAATGTAACGCAGTTTAATAACATTTCTTTGTTTCGAGTACTCAATTTTCCAACTCAAATGCAAAAGATGCTTCCTAATATCAACAAGCATAGAATTTTGTGGCCTTTTTTTGCCCATACATGCATACTTGAGAACAGCATTGGGACAAAATTCAGCTCCAGGAACCAAGTCTGGGCCAGCAGGCAACCAACTGGATTTGCTGCACATTGAACTTGAATACCTCTCATTATTCTTATTGGCAGTGGAACTAGAGAAATCTTCCTCATTGGTTGTAGAATTAGTAACAGAAATTCCGTCCTGATTAGAAGGTAAAACCCACAAAGCCTGAGGCAACACGCACACTCCTTTTTCATGGCAAGATACATTTGATTCTGTCAAAAGATGCATATGTGATCTATTGTTCAGTGAAAGAGATGCTAATTTCTGCACATTAGATCGTTCTTTAATGGAATAGATGCTAGAAGAGTTGGGATAAGACATATTGCTATTTGACATGTTTTCTACTGATACCATAGTATGATTTTGAACCAAAACTGCTTCAGGATATGCATTCACTTCATTAAAAGGTTTAGCAGACGCCAGCAGCCTCTGTGCATCCTCTGGAAGGTCTAGATCCTGGAAAAAATCATTCATAACAACTTTAAGGTTATCATCAACTGCCTCTGACACCAAACTTTTCCACATATCTTTGTCGGTGGAAACCCACTCAACAGGCTTCTGAGAATTGTTTTTTTCTCGTAAGTCATACCAAATTTGCTTCACAGAAACAGGAACAAAATATTCTTGCTCAAATTGCTCAATAACCTCCAGAAACAACCATGTCCCACGATTCTGCCAAGTCCCAGTGACGTTGTTCCAATCCTGAGTAATCCTTATTGCATCAATACAGGTCAGCATTTCATCACCCAAATCAGGGAAAAATATCTGCCTCTCGTTTGAACCATATTCATGATCAAAAATCACACCTTCCCACCAGCCGTCATTATAACAGACATCCACACACATTCCATAAGGGAGGTCCCTTGTTCCAAACTTAAGCAGATATGGTAATGGCCTAATGCGTCCACGACAATTACATAGCTTAACCATGGAGCAATCATTCTCATCTGCAAGGTCTGAAACATCAACATGATCAACAAGATGGTCAGACCCATCGTCAACAAAAATATGACTGTATTTGACAACATATCTGACACCCCAACCATAAATTCGGAATCCAATAACAGTTCCAGGGTGCCATGAGCCTTGAAACCCGTCTTCCTCACTCCTTACCTACAATTAAAAGAAAAATTGTAAACAAATGCCTTATTCCAGTCTAACAACTAATAAATAATAATAAAAAAAGAAAGAAAAATCTTGACCAAAATCTGATAACCCAATTAAACAGAGAGGGATATAAACGAATTATGATTAGAGAAAAGAGAAGCTCTAACTATGCCTTGCATGCATGTCGATGCCATACAGAGCCGAAAGAAGCTATAAATAGACAATAATAATGAGATTAACAAATAAAAATCACAATGCAGCTCCAATCAAATTGAAAATTGTCTTGGAAACATAACATGGAACCAATATATATAATTCAATAAACAAAATTAAAGAAGATGTGAAATACAGATAGAAGCAGCAAAACAAAACCCCAAGAGCAATAAACCCTAAAAAAAACCATCAAAGAAAGCAATAAAGATAACGGCATTGCGCTATTACCTCAACTTTGTCTTTAATAGAAAACTTGTTTCTTTTATTTGTTTTGGCTTCTTTTTCTTCCTCTCTGAAGCCCATTGCCATTGAGATTGAAAACAAGATATGCTCTTTTTTTTTTCTTCTTATTTTTCGTTTTGAAAAGAAAAACCCTGGCCTCTGTCGTCGCTCACTTGACCTGATCACTCTCAATGCTTTCGCTCCAAGTAAAAGGGGGAGAATCCTTGTTCAAATAAACAAAATATTCTCTTTTATTTATTATTTATTATTTTCCTCTTAACTTCCTTTATTAAAAAAAGGAAAAAATTCCCACGGCCACGGGGCTTGTACATGTTATAACTTATAAACGTGTGCAGATTGAAACAAAAGTGTTGACTGTTTGCTATGACGGTACGGTCTAAAATATTACACTATTCGGATTCCGGCTGATAAGCAGTTCCTCTATTTTCCAATAAACGTTTTAATCGTAAAATGAATTATTAAAAAAAAAATATTTAATTTAATTTAATTTTTTTATTATTTTAATTTTTATTCATCTTTTTTATTTTTTCACATTTTATACTTGTTAATTAATTTTTATATTTTTCAACACACTTTTAATAAATATATTATTATAAAATTAAGATAAAATATAATTTGAATTATGAAATAAAAAAATTAAAATGTGACATATTAAAAAAAATTAAAATATTTATTATGAAATGAAATAAAATTAATTAATTTCATATAATTATAATTTATTATATATTTTATATTGCTTAAATTATTTTTATATAATTTTAATTCAATTATTATAGTTTAGATAACTAATATATAGAAAATTTAAAAAGCATTCAAAATTTCAATTGCTACTTTACAATTTATATAATTTTTTTTCATAAATATATTTATTTAAATTAAGCAGCAAGAAAATTTTAGTAAATTTTTTTATTTTTAATTAAATTATTTCTTAAAAATCGCATAGTTTGATAAAATTTTACAATCATTTATCATATTGTAAATAATACTTATTATAAAAATTGTACAAAAAAATTTGTATATTCAATTATATTTTTTTTATTTTATATGATGAGTTGTTTCCTGATTCCTGATGGTATTTGTGACAACCTTAAGAAAATGGTAGCTAATTTTTGGTAGAGACAAAAAATACAAAAAGGACAATTCATTGGCAAAAATGGGACAAACTATGGAGGTTTAGGATTTCGATCTTTTTACATATTTAATCTTACTATGCTTGCAAAATAGGTATGGCGCCTAGCTATTGATTCAGAGTCATTATTAGCGAAGGTGTAGAAGGCTCGCTATTTCCCTCATTTCAATATCTTCCAAGCTACTGTAAGGTATAAGCCAAATTATGCATGGCAAAGTTTGATGAGTACAAGATAGATCATAGATCAGGGCTCCTATTGACGAGTTGGTGACGGTCATTGCATTCAAAATATGGAAGAATAAATGGATTTCAAAGCTTCTCGGTTTTGTAGTCTCTTTTCCTTGCCATTTACTAGAACTAGATACCTATATTCATGGACTTTTATTGTCTGATGGGGGTTGGGATCATGAGCTTGTGGAGAGCATTTTTCAAAATAATGAGGCAACATCTATCCTTTCTATTCCTATTAGTGAGCACACACCGTTGGATGTCTTTTCATAGTTTTACTCAACTAATGGTATATATTTTGTTAAATCCGGATACCATTATGTTTTCTTATGTATGAATGATGATGCTCTTGATACAAATTTGAATAACTGCATTGTTTCCACAGGTGTTCAAATGTTATGGTCCTCTATATGGCATCTAAATATCCCTCCAAAGGTTCAACACTTCCTTTAGCAAGCTTGTCATGCTAATCTAGCTACAGGAGATTTATTGGTTAAAAGAAATATCCAAATTAATATGGTATGTCGACGATGCAATTCTGAACTTGAGACTAATTTTTATGCTTTGTTCAATTGTCAACTTGTTCAGCAAATTTAGCAAGTTTATCTAGTTGCACATGTCCTTTTGTTGTCATTGGGCTCCTCCTTTCAGCAGATTTATATAATAATTTCGCAAACAAGGGATGTTGAGGTTCTTGAGTTATTTTACTTGTGTACTTGATCAATTTGGAAATTTAGAAATTAGCTATATTTTAAACAAGTGTTGCTATGTCCCACGAAATTTGTTCACACTGTTCAAATTCTATTGCACGACTATAAGGCGACCAAGATTCAATTTTATACTCCACAAACTGATCACATTGTTACCTGTTGGAAGCTACCTCTGGACGATATTCTGAAATTAAACTCAAATGCCTCTATGTATGCCAACTCTGGTTTTTCTAGTGGTGTGATTTTTCGTAATGTTGTTGGTGATGTTATGGTTGTTGTTGCTCATTGGTCTAATATGGATTGTGCAGTTGCAGTAGCAGAAGGTCAAGCAATTATCTATAGGTTGCAACTAGCTACTGTGTTGAGCTTTTCGTCTTTGGTGGTAGAAAGTGATTGTCTCTCTTTGATTTCTACTATACAAGGCAGGAAAATTGATTGATCACAGCTTGGTTTAATTGTTTCTGATATACTTTCTTTAGCAGATTCTTTTTCTTCAATTAATTTTCAATATGTCCTTAGAACTTGTAATTTAATGGCTCATAATTTAACAAAATTTGCTTTTACAAATCCTAGACAGGAGAATATTTAAGTGGAAGAGGTTCTAACTTCTATTGTTCTTTTTGTTAGAGCTGATGCTCTTTCTTCTCATAATCTAAGTTGAATTTTTCCTAAAAAAAACTATATAATTGTGATAATTTATCTTTATCATCTTTTTTTTTTTTAGGATCCACATTTACTATTTGTCAATTGCATACATATGACATTGCTAGTGCATAAAAATATATTCCCCGTAAAATATTTTAAGGAAATGTAATTAAATTAACTCAATCAATTAGTTAGTTGTAAAATTTTAAATAGTGGTAGAGTTAGGATGTACCCATCTATATTATATTTTTTTAATATAAAAATTTTGGTGCATCAATATGAAAACTAGCTTCATTAGACCTTGAAGAAACTTGATGATCAAAAATTAATTTTCTTTTGAGAAATTTATCCATAACCTATATAAAAAAATAAACAATATAAATTGACAACTTATAATCTGATAAAAAAAAATTCAATGATATTTGAGAATATGAAAACATAGCATTACAAGGGGAATTAGGGAAAACAATCGAACATAGATTAATAATTAATTATAGAAATAAATCAATGAATAACTATATATTATATCCATAAACAAATTCAAAGAAAGAATCCCAAAATCATAACATAAATTAAAAATTAACAAAAATAAATTAAAACGGAACCTTAAAAACCTAAAATAAATTTCGGTTACGATGAGTAGGAGGAGGTGATGGTGCTGTGATGGTATAAATGGTGAAATACAATAAGAAAAATGTTCTGCTGGATCTATTCAAATTCAAAGCCCATTAAAGACTCCTACATGAAAGAATCTAAATTCATCCAAATGATATTCAGCAAAATCCTGTTCTAGAAAAAATGACAATGTAAGGGATTTACGCTTGCTCAGAGATTTCATATCTCTCCCACGTGTCAAATAGGTATTGAGGTTTTTTTAATTTAATAAAATAAGTTCATTAAGGGCTCCTTTTCATCATACAATTTGTTAAAGAAATTAGGCCAACTGGGCTAATAAAACGGCTAGAACACTATTTAATTTTTTATTCTAACTTGGCAATAAAACTTTTTGTTCCACCTAAAATAGACAAATATACTTTTTATAGATTTAGGTGAAGCATTTAAATAAATTTAGAGGATGTCGAATTGATATAATACTAATATACATAAAGTTTTTTTTAATTGAGGGTGTGCATAACACCAACATGATCTTAAATATATATAATTCTCATAATAAATCATGTAAAATATGAATTTAAAGTAATTAATATGTTGCAAACCTTAAAAATAAATTGATTTATCTGTTTTGACCATTTTTTCTTTTACGATGGCTTTTATGACAGTAAATGTAAAAACTAATAAATAAGGAAAGAATCGATTTATATCCTTTACAATTTAATCTGATATGTTTGTCACATAATCAAATAAACGGTAAGAATTAACTAGTTATTTAATTAATTATTTGGGCCTAAGAACTAATAGTTAGTTAGCCCATAATTGAGCCATAATATAATATTCTCCCACTTGGCCTAATCATAAAATAAATATTAGATTAAATAGCATAATATTAAGTGCACATAAAATAAATCCTGAAAGTTCAACATAAATAATTTAATATGATAAAATAACAAATGCGAATTATGGTGGTTGTATATCATTTATGCAATATACTTTCTTTCATATACTACTATATTTGCAACTCATCATACTAAGTTCATAAATAATGATATAAGCAAATTTCATCATGGTCTACCATTATGTCTTATAGAATTTCCTATCAAATCATCAACACATAATATATACTCTCATAAGACAGGAAAATATTAATGCTAAAATCAGAAAAACATAAATGAGCTCAGGGTGCTTGCATTAACATAAAAATATATGTTATTTTATGGTACAATCAAGACCCATTCTTTATACATGTTTCTTAAATGTCTTTGGTTGTAAATATTTAGTTAACAGATATGTTATTATCATATTAGTACTAATATGTTCAATGTATACTATTTGTTTATGAACTTTCTCCTTAACAGCAAAATACATTTAATTCTATATATTTGGCACCTTTTGAATATTTATCATTTTTGGAGAAAAATACTGCTACAGAATTATCACAATAAATTTTTAGCAACTTGAAAATGGTGTCAATAACCCTAAATCTCGAAATAAAATTATGCAACCATAATGCATGAATTGTGGTTTCAAAACATGCCACAAACTCTACCTCCATAGTGGATGAAGCAATCATAGACTGTATAACACTTTTCTATGATGTTGCTTCATTTGCTAAAAGAAACATATAACCAAATATGAATTTTTTTCTATCAAAATATCTAACAAAGTCTGCATCCAAGTATCCAATCACTTCTAAATTATCAGATCTTGAATACATGAGCATGTATTTCTTTGTTCCTTGCAGGTACCTTAACACTTTTTTTACAACTTTCCAATGAACAATTCTAGGATTACTTTGATATCTATCCAACATTCCAACTGCAAAACTATAACTGGTCTTGTACATGTTTGCAAATATATTAAACTACTCATAACTCAAGTATAAGGAATTGATTTCACCTCTTTTCGTTCTACATCATTTTTTGGACATTGCATGAGACTAAATTTTTCTCCTTTCTGAATAAGATCAAATCTTGTTGAACACTTGTCCATATTAAATCTCTCTAGAATTCTTTTGATATAAAGTTTCTGAAACAATCCCAACAATCTTTGTGATCTATCACGAAAAATTTCAATTTCTATCATATAGGGCCTCTCCCATTTCTTTCATTTTAAAATTCTTTAAGATAAAATCTTTTGTCTTATGTAGTATGCCCAAATCATTAGCAGTAAATAAAATATCATCAACATATAGAACCAAGAAAATAAACTTACTCACACTGATCTTTCGGTATATACACCAATCAACGGTATGTTCTTGAAATCTGAAAGATATTATAGTATCATTAAACTTAAGGTACTATTATTGAGAGGCTTATTTAAGTCCATATATTGATTTCTTAAGTTTTCACACCATTTGACATTTTGTTGAGAAACCTTCATATTTGTAACACCCAATATTTGGAATGTTTAGAGTAGATGTACTCACTTATGATTGTTTGATAAATGTTAGCATGTGTATGAATATATGTGCATGATAAATAAGCTATAACTTATCATGTTATGCATAGATTACTCCTAGATTGGGTAGATGTCAAGAGATGATATAATTTGAGGTAATAGACATAATTAAGTATAAGTTTATTGAGTTTGGATAAGTTGGAATAGAGAAGCACAAGAAATTCTCACCAGTAAGCCTTTCACGGGCATGAGGTATGTCTTCACGGATGTGAATCATCCTTCACAGATGTGAGATATTATTCACCACCATGATAAAATTCTTTATGTAAATTTGTTAAATCCTCATATTTGCCTTCATGGGCATGAAACATCTCTTCACAGCCATGAAAATATTTCAAACCTAAATTTAAATAGTGGCATTCATGGTCATAAAGCCTCTCTTCACGGCCGTGAAGACACGGGTTTATAAATACCCGACCCCATTAATTTATTTTTTAGATTTTATTTATTTCATTTCTTTCTCTCTTCACTTCATAAATACTCTTCAACTACCCCTAAAACTCATTAAATTCTCTCTTCTAATTATTACTTCAACTCCATTGACACAATAAACAAGAATCAAACATCTAAGAAACATTAAGATTTTAACTTCTCAAGGATTCTCCATTTCAAGGTATTTGCTCCAAAACTCAAATCTAAGTTTAAGATAAGTTAATACATGGTTATAATAGATGAATATAAGTTAAATATATATATTTAAGAGCATCAATTGACAATTATTATGGATTATAAGCAAGATATATGGATTTAGGGTTTTTAAATGAATAATAACTATTCATCCCAATTTTCTACGTTTCCTTATTAAGTGATTAAATTGATATTAGAAAACATGTTAGAATTTTAAAAGATAATTATAATCGTAAGAATTTATCATGTATGAATATTATTAGATAAGACCCTAATTTTGAGTATTGGGGATTTGATATAGGAGAGGAGAACTCAAAGGACTAGAAAAGATTATTATATGCACAAGTAATTGAGAGATTTACAAGGGTAATTTGCTTTGAGGTGAGTATAAACATTGCACATGCATGTTGTTTTTCGAATTGATTGTTCAATTCTTCCCAATGTATATGCATTCAATATCCATATTATGAAATATTATACTGTTATCCTATTTAATGAATTTCCATGATGTTATTAAATTGATGATATCTTGTTCAATGAAATTACCTTAAATGATGTGAATAACTTGGTCATCCTTCCTTGGACTAAGTTCATATGAAACCTATTTGCTAATTTGAATGAATTCATATTCATATGTTGATAGTCTTATGACCAATGTGATTCTTTGAGAAATCCAAGTTATATGACCTTATGATATGCATATGTATAGAACATTTTTTCCAATGAGAGTAAATTTATTGGTCCAATGTGCACTTTGGGAGCCTAGCTAATAGGGTTTTATCAGTGTTCCACCTAGAGGGGGCCATAAGCTCTAGGCATATGCTCGACCAAGCATATATGGCATGATAAGGTAGCAATGCTGCTGGTGCATTATGATTATAATAGTTCTATCTTATGATTTGTTTGATAGTGTTATTCAGTTGTGAGCACTTATATTCTTTGTAAGTATAACTCTATGATACTTTCATACCTAAGTTCTTTGGCTCAACCTATGCCTTGCATGTTTATATCTTACTAAGTTGAAGGCTCACTCCTCTTCTGTGGATATCAAGTGATAGTGTAGCTTGAGAGGGAGCTAATACAAAAGACAGAGCTTTTTTATCATTTTCTCTAAGAAGACTCTATGTAATTCTTTTGATGGACCATATTTTGTCTTAATGTAATTATATATATATGAGGAGTATACTCTAGAGCTTCACAGTTAAATGTTAAGGATGATATTATTTTGATGTCTGGATTGACATATTCGTGGATTGTCCCTTGTTTCTTATTGGTGTGGAATGTATCTTTTGATCGAAAAGGAACAAGAGAAAATCATATGAAGATGTATTGAAATGCATGAATGATGATTATATGATTCATAGATTAGCTATGCTTAATGATGTCTATGTATGATATAGATATATTATATATATAAGATATAGGTTATGAGTGTTCTACGGGTTTACGGTGGCCTTAAGCCTATCCTTACCCTAGGACCGTCATACCATTGGAGTTGGGGTGTGATAATGTTGGTCCACAAATACTTTCTTTTCAAGATCCCCATCAAGAAAGGCTTTTTCACATCTATTTGGTGTAACTCTAAATCATATTGAACCACCAATGCCATTATAATCCTAAATGAGTCTTTCTTTAAGACAGGTGAAAAGTTGATGCCTCCTTTCTGAGTATAACCCTTGGCAACAAGTCTAGCTTTATATCATTCAACATTGCCATTTGAGTTGCATTTGGTATTAAAGATCCATTTACACCTAACTCGCTTAGAACCTTCTGGTAATTGAACGAGATCCCAAACTTTGTTATCTTCTATGGATTTTAATTCATCTTTCATAGCATAAATCCACTTTTCAGATTCAGCACATTCTACAGCTTATGAAAAATGAAATTGGATTTTTATTGATTCCGATATCAATGTCTAACTCTTGTAAATAAACCATATAATCATTTGAAATAACTGACTTTCTTTCTCTTTGAGATCTTCTCAAAGGCATTTCTTATGGTTCATGTATATTAGATGGTTGTGAGTTAGTTTCTTGTGTGTGTATTTCTTCATTCAAATATTGTTTAGTATTGTTTAAATTTTCACCAATTACTGGATAACATTTGGAACATTGTGTGTTTCTTCATATAAATGTTGTTCAGTATTATTTAAATATTCATTAATTACTAGAACAATATTTGAAATAATTATGGATGGAGAAGTTATTATAGGTAAAGGGACATTTACCCTGACTTTCTTAATATTTATATATTGTCATTCATCACTTCCACTAACTTCAACATTCTCAATGAATCTAGCATTTCCAGTTTCAACAATTATAAGACTATGAGTTGGACAATAAAACCTAAATCCTGTATATCTCTCTAGGTATAAGTAACCACTAATCGTTCGAGAATCTAATTTCTTTTCATGTATATTATAGATTCTTGCCTCTATTGGGCAACCCCAAACATGTAAATGTTTCAAAATGGGTCTCCTTCCAGTCCACAGTTCAAAAGCAGTTTTTGGAACTGTCTTACCCTATTCAACAAATACATAGCAATTTTAAGGGCACATCCATAAAAATTTAAGTAGTGAGGAGTTACTTATCATACTCCTAACCATATCCATTAATGTCTTATTTCGCCTTTCTACTACATCATTATGTTGAGGTGTGCCTGGCATAGTATATTCTGTATATATGCCACATATTTTAAGGAACTTTGCAAATGGACATGTACATTGTCCTGAGTCGTCATATTTTTTATAGTATTCACCCCTTTATCATATCTTATAATTTCACCTTTTTGTCTAATTGCCTTTCAACCTCAATAATGTATAGCTCAAGGGCATATAATGCTTAAGTTTTTTTTATTAAGCAAGTAAACATAACTATACCATGAAAATTATCAATAAAGATAATGAAATACTTTTCTCCATTAAAAAATGGATCATCAAAAGGTCCATAAACATGAGTGTATATAATCTCAAGAAGTTGAGTGCTTCTTGTAGCTCCTTTCTTATTATGTTTGGTTTGTTTTCTCTTAATGCAATTCACACATATACTTAGATAAGTAAAATCTATATTTGAAAGAATCTTATTCTTTACTAATCTTTTCAATCTTTCTTTCGATACATGACCCAAACGTCTGTCACAAGTAAGCAAAATTTTCATTTAATGCACTACGTTTAATTCCAACATCAATATAAACAGTAAGCAAAGATTCAACAAATTTATTATCAAGTTTCAATTTAAATAAACTATCAGTAAGAACAGCAAAACCAATAAATATTGTGTTCTTAGATAAATTGAAACATCCATGTTCACAATTTCTTTTAAACCCAATAATATCAAGTTTTGAAACAGAAACTAGGTTCCTAAAAATTAAAAGTACATAGAGAGTCTCCAAAAGATTTAGTTGATGACCATAACCCAAGATTAAATGATAAGTCCCTATGTCTTCAATTGGAGCCTTCAATATAGTTTTCCATAAAGAGAAAATTCTCATTTGGGTTTACGGTTTGGATCATAAGAAATCTCTACGTTACATTGGAAACATAAGTAGTAGCATCAGTATCAAGCCTGCAAGAATTAAAAGGAACTTCAAATAAGTTTGATTCGAAGCATACATAAACATAATATTTACTTTTTCTTGCTAACCAAACTTTATGTTTCAGGCAATTTTTCTGCCAGTGTCCAACTTTCCTATAGAATTTGTACTTATCTACCTTCTATTCCTCTTGATTCGCCTATGTAGCATTAACAAACAACTTTTTTTCTTAAACTTTTTGGCTTTTACTTTCAGTCCTTTACTAGCTTCTTGATGCACGAGGTTGATGAAATGACTCCCTTGTTTCTTCAATCTTGCTTCTTTTGGAGTGAGCTTACTAGACAATTCATTAACATTCCACTTTTCCTTCATAGTTTTATAGTTAATTTGAAAGGGTCCATACTCAAGAGGTAGCGAGTTCAAAATGAGTTGCACCATAAAAGAGTCATCCACTATCATCCCCAATGTCTTTAACCTTGTTGCAATGTCAGTCATCCCAATAATGTGGTCCTGCATACTCTGCGACCTAGTATACTTTATGGTTGTGAGTTCTTCCATAAGGCTACTCACAAGTGACTTGTCCGCAGAATGAAACCGTTCTTTCACAAACTTTAGGTATTGTTTTGCATT
This sequence comes from Aleurites moluccanus, assembly GCA_948193065.1. Classification (NCBI taxonomy): domain Eukaryota; kingdom Viridiplantae; phylum Streptophyta; class Magnoliopsida; order Malpighiales; family Euphorbiaceae; genus Aleurites; species Aleurites moluccanus. Next base: position 32,258 of record CANXYC010823616.1, read on the forward strand.
TCTTGTTCGTAGAATAATTGTCTTATTGTTGTTAGTAATAGTCACCCTCATAAATATAAGGCTCAGTATATTATAATGTTCCCATGCCTTATGGTATAATTTCTCTTCCTCATTACTCGTATTTGTAAAAGCAGGAGATTGATCCTCTAATAATGCTATGTCAAGATCCAAAACACCTAAGTGAAAATTGACTTGTTCATTCTATTCAGAAAAGTTCAATAGTAACAAAAGAAGCTTGTGAATTAAGAGAAACAATTGTAATATTCATATTACATACAATTTCATTTATGGATTCAAAACAAACAATCAAAAGTATACCATAGTTCCCCTTTGGGTGGATACTAAAATACATTGTCATAATTTTAATGTCAATAATAATCAATTATAGTAAATAAATATTCTCAATCAAACACACATGTCATCTTTGGATATACAAATATATTTAACTAAAATAATTAATTTACTCCTATTATATTCACTGCTTTATAGAATAATTAACTCACTTTGGGTGAATTATTGGGCTACAAAATAATAAACATCAATTTATCCATTTTCTATAGTCACAGACATTTCATCAAATAATATAGATAATTGATCTTTATTTATTTATGCATGGCTTCATTATAGTTTAGCCACTTTGGTGACTAGCAAATAGTAAATATAAAATTCATGCGTATACCTTTATTTATTTATGCACGCCATCATTATAATTTGGTCACTTTGAGGACTAACAAACAATAAATGCAAAATTCATGTATAAATTAATAAATTTTATTTTAATAATGCATTTATAAAATAATAATGCATAAATTTGATAAATGCAATAAAATACAATTTTAATATTCTTTATTTATGTGTATAGACTTAACAAGTACATTAGTCACATGATGCGTATTATTGACATAATATACATTAGTAATACATTATTAATAATAAAGGATCAGTTTATAAATAGCTACAAAACATCAATTTAATTATGTGAATAGCTACAATAAAACATCATATATTTAGAGTTAGTTATAATACAGCGGATAAGTTGTTAAGATAGTTTTACTAATTGGATCATTAATATATTGTATGTGAATATATCATTCATTAATATGCCATGAGAATAAAATACATATCAATTTTTTTTTTTTTTTTGGTAAAAAAGGGAAAAGAAACAAATTACATTACACAAATCCTAGTGTAAGTAACCCCATAAATATCATGAACAAAAAAGTTAGAAATGCCCACAGGAGGTTCTTCAAACACATGATGCTCTAAGTTTAGACAGCTGCCAAGGTGAGCCATCTAGTCTGCACAAAAATTTGCCTCTCTATAGATGTGCGATATCTCCACACTCCAACTTCTTTTTAAGAGTTGTTTAATATTTGTAAGAAGTCTAGAATAAGCAGTAATTACTTTTGACTCTTTTGAAATTAGCTGAACAACAACCAAACTATCACATTCCACCAACAAGTAACAAATTCCTTTCTCCCAAGCTAGCTTGAGTCTAAGAAAAATACCTCACAATTATGCCATAGTAATGGAGCATGGTCCTAGATTCACAGCACAACCCCCTACCCAAACACCTGCCAAATTCCTTACGATTTCACCTGCTGAAGCCAAACCCAAGCTGTTGACAAAAGAACCATTTGAGTTAAGTTTTGTATAACCTATGGGAGGAGACATCCAGCAAATAAGAAATGGAACCTTTTGAACCCCACCATTCTACTGAAACAAATTAAGATATTGGACTTTGGAGAATTCATGTGCCATGGTAAGAACACACTTATGGGGCTCTCTCGAAATATGTAAACCTACTTCAAATAATCGTTTGTTATGCCAAATCCAAAGAAGCCAGCAGCCTATCGCAAAAAATAGGCACCACGGTATCCCATTCGATATTGCCTCTTGTTATTAAGATTCCAAATTAACCAATGATCAAAACTGGAATTGAAAAACATGTCTACGTTCACAAAAGAAGGCAATAAATTGAACCAAACCTATCTAGCAAAGAAACACTCTTTGAAAGCATGTCCATTATCCAATAGGTTGAGCATAATACATTTGTAGCTAAGTGCCTTCGAGCTCTTTCCATATTAGTAAGCAACCTATTATGAAATGCAAGCCAACGTAAAGTTCTTATTCTTTCTGAACCCTTCCAACTCCATATCACTTCATAACACTATTATTGAGAACACTCCCTACCTCATTGGATTCCCTTATAAGCTTAGCTGCTGATTTGATAGAAAACTGACCAGATTTTGAAGGACCCTAATAAATACAGTCTTTACCATCTTCTGATTTAGGTGGTTTGAAAAGAGCAATTTAAAGAAGCTTGGAAGGATGTAATTAACTCTCTAGAAACCTCCAATTCCATTCATGATTTTCTACCGCATAATCTGTAACTGTAAGGAATATGGAATCCTCTGGAATTAGAGCAATTGTAAGCCAAGTATCTAACTAGAATTTAGGAGAATTCTTATTTCCCAGGCACCACCGCATACCTTTGCTTATAGTGTTCCAACATTTAACAGTGTTCCTCCAAACCCATGAAACATTACTTGATTTCAATTTTGTAGGAATAATACCTTCCCCTTTACAGTATTTGCTCCTCACAACCTTAACCCAAAGAGAATCTAGGCGAGAAACAATCCTCAATGCCAATTTCATCATAAAGGCTTCGTTGGTTACCCTAACCTGCCTTGAACCATGACCACCACAAAACTTTGGCTAACAAATAATATCCCAATGAACTAAAAGCAAAGATTGACATACACCTTTCATGCCCCAAATAAAATTCCTACACACCTTCTCAATGCTCTGGCAAATAAAGATGGGCAAATAAGTAGTCTACATAGAGAAGTTAGGAATTTCCAAAAGCACATATTTGACCAAGGTTATTCTTCCTACTAAAGAAAGCTTCATAGCTATCCACCTAGCAAGCCTCCTCTTGACTTGACCCAGAATATATAAATAATCTTTATTTGCAACCCTGCTATGAAGCAAGGGAACACCCAAATACCTTCTTAAGTTGTTTGACAAAGGAAAACCTGGTAGATTGCTAATAGACTTGGCTAATGTCAGATTCACATTCTTTAAGTAGAAAAGGCTGGATTTACTGAGACTAACCCGTTGACTAGATGCTCTAGAGAAGTTATGAAACACCCTTTGGATAGTCCGAATCTAATTATAAGATGTTGCTGCAAAAAAAAAAAAATAGATCATCAGCCAAAAATAAGTGGGTTAGAAATGGACCTCTACGACTCAACTGAATGCGTTGCCAAGCACTTATAGAAACTACTTCAAGGATCCCATGGGAGAGCCTCTTCATACAAAGAACAAGGATGTAAGGGGAAAAAGGATCACCTTGACGCATCCTTCTGGTAGGAGAGAAAAATTAGCGAGTTCCCCATCCCCAAGCATGCTAATAGTAACCATTGAAAAACAATTCATAATTAAGGAAATTAGAAAATTTGACAAGCCAGCTAAGATCAAGGTGTCTTTAAAGAAACCCCAGCTCAGTCAATCATAAGCTTTTTCAAGGTCTATTTTAATTGCCATCATACCAACATTAAAATTCTTTCCTCGCATACTGGGAATAACCTCTTGAGTTAGAATGATATTGTCTGTGATTTTCTGCCCTAGGGCAAAATTAGACTGCTGAAGATCCACAAGCTTATTCATAAGAGGCTTTAGCCTTATTGCAATAATTTTGGTAATGGCTTTAAAGACCACATTACAAAGGCTAATTGGTCTGAACTGAAAAATAAATTATAGATGCTCCACTTTTGGAATGAGCACCAATAAGGTTTTATTCAACTCAGGATCAACTTTACCAGTAGTAAAAGCAGACCGGACAGTACATCACAAAGTCTTACAACCACTTACCAATTCTTCTGGAAGAAAAAGGGCAGGAAAACCATCTAAACCTGGAGCTTTTAGAGCATCCATACTGAACACTACGTTTTGAATTTCCTAATCACCGACTGGCTTAGATAAATCCTCAACCTCATCTTGGTTAAGGGAAGAAAATCCATTGCGGGCTGTATAAGCAGGCCTAATTGAGAAATAGATATCATTTCTTTATCAATAATTATCCTAATGAAATCGTCAATATTTGTCATCAATTCCTTCAGCCGAAACATATATATTGATTGCTTGTGAAAATTCATTCTATGCCATCAGTGCAGTTGAAGATTCATTAATATGACATCAATCATGATATTGATATGCATGAAACAATCGTTTGACCTAATATGACGAATTATTAGCCAAAAGTTTAATAGAGAGAAATAAAATAAATTCTATATGAGCATAAATGGAAAAAAATATATATTCAAAAATTATACTCTCATATCATATGTAAAATATTTTAAGAAAAAATAATTAAATTAATATAATCAATACTTAGTTGCAGGATCTTAAATATATATAATTCTCACAATAAATCATATAAAACATATCTCATGGATTTGAAGCAATTGACATATTGTAAATTTTAGAGATAAATTGATTTCTCTTTCTTAACCTTTTTTTCTTTTATGACGGTTTTTTAATGACTAATTTTTTAAACCGTAAAACCAAATGAGTGAATAAAAAATCAATTTATATCATTTATAATTTAATCTACTATATCCATCACATAATTAAATAAACAATCAGGATTAATTAATTATTTAATTAATTATTTGAGTCTAATAGTTTGTTAGCTCATAATTAAACCACAATTTAACCTGCTCAACATATAAATAGAATTTTCATTTCTTTTTGTTGAAGATTTTCATAATTTTTTGGTTCCTAAGACTACGCATCTTTTGTTGCAGATGTCGTTAATTACATATATGAAAAGTGCATAATGATTTTCTTTATCTTTTGATTTTTGTATAACATTATTTTTTTTTTCATCAATTTAGTATTGTGTTTATATAAATACTTCAAATTAATTTCTGATATGAATGTACGTTATTTTCTAACATAAGCAAATGTCTTGCAATTTTTTTTTTTTTTTTGCACAAATGAGTTTTGATAATATGTTAAATATAATAATTATGATTAAAAATAAAATATAAAAATATTTAATATTTAATTTCATATCTTATATTAATTAATCATATAAATATATTCATATATCGTATATGTATTTAAAAAATAACATGATTCTTAAAGTCTTAACATATTTGACTCGTAATTTTCTTCACAAATTACAGTTGACCAACAATCTAACCCACGAAACTATTAAATCTATAAATTAATATGCCATATCATTAATTTTTTCAAATTATCCATTCACAAAATTATACATTAGTGAATATAAAAATAATACTTTTGCAATAATGCTATTTTTACTAAATAAATACTTGCAAATATATATATTCTTTAATTACGAATGCAGATATTGTGGACAATAGTGCCACGAGTTAAAGTTTAAATCTTGATTTTTTTAGATGTTTGCTAATTTGACTACTAAAATAGAATTCACTTGCTTTGCAAACCAAAAATATGAATTAAGAAAATATTTAATCTCCGGATAAATTTTGAATATCTTACCTTATCTATGACAGTTTGCAAAATCTTTCGAGTATATATATATATATATAGACTCAAATAAAACACAATAAACTAATTAAAATCAACTGCAATGAAAGCAACAGATTCAATACCAAAAACAACAAATGGTTTCCCGCCAAACACTCAATCAAATCAAGGATGGAGATAGTCCGGACTTGAATGGATTTGAGTCACTTCAATATAAAAAAGACCTTATAAATTTATAAAAAAAAATTATTTAATTTATTAAAATTTAACTATTTATATATTTTGATTCACTCAGAATTAATTTTTTAAAATTTTTTACACCTATATAAAAAATTTTAATTTTTAATCCATTTAAAATTAATTTTTTAATTTTATTCCTAAATTAAATGAACTTTTGTGAATAAAAACTATCTAATTCCAGTTTAAAAAAGACTTATAAATTTATAAATTTTTTTATTTAGTTTATTAAAATTTAACTTTTTATAAATTTTGGTTCACCTATAATTAATTTTTTAAAAATTTTTATACTTTTATATAAAAAAAATTAATTTCTAATTCATTTACAATTAATTTTTAAATTTGGTCCATGAATTAAATCAACTTTTGTGAATAAAACCCATCTATATGATCTTTAGCAAAAACTTGCGGATGAATAATTTTGTAGTTAGTTTGAAAATTTGGGAGTGGGAAGAACTTAATATTTCCCTTAAATAAATAACAATAGATAAAAATAATAATTTTTATTTTAAAAAATTGCTAAAGCGGTTTCACCTGAAATCAATTATAAAGTTATTATTAAAATCTAATACATCACACACGATAAATTTTTGTCTTAATAATGTTTAATATATATATATATATATGTGGATGTCCATTCATTTATCCCACCACTCATAAGATAAATGTGAATGTCTATTCATCTATCCCACTACTCATAAATTTTTGTAATTAAGTTTAATTTTATTGCACCATTTATGTTGTAATTTATGATTGATTTTTATATATTGTAACATATGATGAAAATGAACTCTATAAATAGGAGTTCATATTACTTTATAATACACACCAAGAAGACAATAAAAAACTCTCTCTTCTACATTCTTATTGTTGTTCTTGTTTTCCTTATTTTCATAACACGTTATCAGTACGATTCTCTATTTTTAAGCAATCAAATCCAAGTAAATTTGTTTACTCTTAAAATGTTAATTTCATGCATCTTATTTATTTTATTATCTTAATGAATTATTTATATTTATAAAATATACTAAAATATATTAGTTTATTATTCTTATAGAAAATTATTATATTATCATTGTCTTTATGTTTATAAGTTATGTCTCGTTGCTTTTGATTAATAATAATATTATACTTATATGTTTTAGAGTTTTTTTTTTTTAATGGATGGATCAAAATTATTTTATTCTTATACTATCCAAGTTTGTTTTCTATAACACATTTGATAGTTTTCTTGTTCAAAAAAATTAAAAATATTTCTCTTGATAACATTTTTATTCAAGTATTTGAGGTTTGAAATTTTTTTTTCTTGATAATATTATAATTTATATATTTGAGTAAGTAAATTTTATTTTATGCATTATCATTTTATTTTTCAATCTACATCTAACATAAAAAATTTCTACTCTAATTTTGATGTTTGTTTTTATATAGATTCTAATATTTTATACTTGTTAAAATATAGTTTGAAATAAAAAAAAATGATTTATATTTGAGATCTTATAAAAGTATAAGTAAAAAAAAAAATTAGGATAATTATTATAAATTTTTTAATTTAATCATGTATTGATAATGATAGTAAATTTATTTATTTTGATATTGCAAAGTTATTCTTTTATTTTAAATATGTTGATTTTTGTTAGAATTAACTCTTAATGTGTGAAGAATATTTACAAATAATAATATGTTAATATTTTTCATATATTGAATATGCTTCTGCAGTAGTAATATCGATAAGAAAGATCATAAAAATGTTATGAATTAATTTTATGCACTCTGATTTAATCTCATTCCATGAAGTGAATGCAATCATATTTAACTGAATAAAATAACAAGTTGTTAATGAAAAATTCATAAAATATATTATGGTGATTTTATCTCATTTCCTGAAGTGAATATGGTAATATATAACAATAATATTATGAAATTTAAAAGTAAATATATAATAATTATTCTTTTCATAAGAATAAAGAAATATCATAAAAATATTTATCACCACCAGAAGTGGGATAAAATTATACAGAAATAAGAATAGAAAAAGTGGACAAAATTTTTTTAAAATAAATATTATCGATATGGTATGAAGAAAAATTAGTCAAATACTTGTCGTATGATAAAATATCTTATTGATATTTATCGAACATAGCAAAAAGAGAGAAAAAATATGAAGATAAATTTTGTCTCTAATAATAATGATCTTAACTATGATCATATATATATTGCTCACATTGATATGACAAATATGTTTTTGAAAATATTAAAAAGGAGAATTGATTTCTATATATATTGTGAATGGTGCGATAACTCGTAAAATTTAAAAAATGTCAAATATTTTTCTTATTTGAAAATGGGTGAGACAATTATTTATGATAAAATAAAAAATAATTGAGAACTCCAGAAGAGTCAATATATTATCACAAAAGGAACAAAATTTACTATACAAAATACATTATTTTCTTCAAAGTCTCATAGAAATTTGTTAAGTTTTAAAAATATTTACAGCAACGAATATCATATTGAGACAGTAAATGAGAGGAATTAATAATATCTCCATATTACAAGTATTATTTCGGGTAGAAAAATATAGTGAAAAATTTATGTTATTTTCTTTAATTTGTATTATACAAAAATTAGTGAAATTGAAAAGAATCTTATAGTAAACCAGAAGTTTACATATCCAAATATTTTTATTATTTGGAATGATAAGTTATGTCATCTTGGTTTAAAAAATAAAAATAAAAATATTGAAAATTCATGTTGAATCCATTGAAGAATTAGAAAATTCTTCAAATTAATTAATTGGCTTTTGGTCAAAAACTATATATTTTTCATCTAAAAATTTTTTAATGTGCGATATATATTCTAATTATTCCACCACAATACACTAAGATGAGTCCTCAAAAGAAGTTAGAAATATAAGTTGGAGAAATATAAGTTGGATATAAATCTCTCTCAATAATTAAATATTTTGAGTCATTAATGGGAGAAGTATTTATTACTCGATTTGCAGATTGTCATTTGATAAAGTAATATTCTCAATATCAGGGGGAGATAGTAAAAGTTGAGAAATACAAAACAATATGAACAAGAAGTTCATAAATTAATTTATTTGCAAAAATTAGCAAATCAATTGCCGGATGCAATTACTAATTTAAAATGAGTAACAAAATCTCATATAACAGCTGTTAATATTTTAATTTGTATTGTCGTCCCAGAAGGACAATAAATTAATATTAATAAATCTCAAGCACGCTTGAAGCGTGAAAGGCTATTGATTATAAAGATAAAAATTCTCGAAAGAGAAAAGAAATAAATAATAAAGATAATTTTATTGAAAGTGCAGATATTAACATGGATACACTTCCTGAAAAAGTAAAAGTATCTAAAATTAATAAAGATAAAGAGATATTAATAAATTATGTTAGTTCTGAAAAAAAGATGGAATCAACATGAAATGGTTGTAGACTATTATTTTGCATATAATATAACATTAAATATTATGAATGAAAATGATGATTTTGAATCACGATCTGTTTAAAAATGTCGAAATAGAATTAATTGGCAAAAATAGAAAGATGCAATACAAGCAGAATTGAATTCTCTTGAAAGACGTAAGGTTTTCGGACCAGTAGTCCAAACACCTGAAGGTGTGAAACCAGTAGGATACAAATAGGTATTTGTACGAAAAAGAAATGAGAAAAATAAAATTATAAAATACAAAGCAAGACTTGTTGCATAAGGGTTTTCATAAAAACCTAAAATCAATTATGAAAATATATACTATTCTGTGGTGAATGAAATAATATTTTAATATTTTATTAATATAGCAATGTATGAAAGACTTGATATGCACTTAATGGATGTAGTCATAACTTACATATATGACTCAATCGATAATGATATGAAAATCCTTAAAGGATTTAAAATACTAGAAAAATATAATTTAAGTTATCGAGAAATTTAAATTACGAATATCTTTGTATGAATTAAAATAATTTGGGCCCATATGGTAAAATCGTTTTAGTAAATACTTGTTTAAAGTAAAATATAAAAGCAATATTATAGAGAAATTTGTATATGAATTTGCCATAATTATTATATATATTGATGATTTAAATATTATTGAAATTCTTGAAGAATTTCCAAAAGTAACATATTATTTGAAAAAATAATTTGAGATGAATTATTTTGAAAAAATAAAATTATATCTCAATTACAAATTGAATATTTGACAAAAGAAATTTTTATTTATCAATTAACTTATACACAAAAAATTCATTTATAATTTTATATAGAAAACAATTTCATTAAATAATTTAATGGTTGTTCGGTCACTTTAATGTGAATAAGGATTCTTTTAAGTTAGAGAAAATAATGAAGATATTTTTGGTACTGAAGTACCATATCTTATATAATAGGCGCACTAATATATTACAAAAGAATGGTGAAATTAGTGTTTAATAAATTTGTTCAAGTGACAATCTAATAGATTTGTTCACTAAGGTATTGCCTACTGCAACATTCAAGAAATTAGTTAACAATATTGAAATGTGACGCCTTAAAGATTTTCAGTGATATTGCAAATAGAGGGAGTTTTATACTGTACTCTTTTTCCCTTAACCAAAGATTTTGTCCCATTGGATTTTCCTGATAAGGTTTTTAATGAGGTAGTATACCATTTGCAATGTAGGAATATTGTACTCTTTTTCCCTAACTAGTTTTTTTTTTCCCACTGGGTTTTTACTAGTAAGGTTTTAATGAGGCATATTCTTTGTAAAGATGGACATCCAAGAGGGAGTGTTATTAATATATAAATAAATGTGCATGTCCATTCATCTAACCCATTACTCATAAGATAAATGTGAATTCTATTCATTTATCCCACTACTCATAAGTTTTTTTAATTAGTTTAATTTTATTGCATAATTTATATTATAATTTATGTTGTAATTTATGATAAATTTTTATATATTGTAACATATAATGAAAATGAATTCTATAAATAGGAGTTCATATTACTTTATAATACACACCAAGAAGACAATAAAAAACTCTCTCTTCTATATTCTTATTCTTATTCTTGTTTTTATTTTTGTTTTCTTTATTTTTAAAACAATATATAAATTCTTTTGGAATATTCGAGTGCATTATTATACAATGACTAACACAAGGGTATACAGAAACTGAAGGGATTTAAAAGTACAATTACTATCTAGGACTAGTAAGGAAGTTTTGATTAATGTGGTGGCCACAATTATTCTAATGTTTACTATGTTTTGTTCTAAACTCCCCTTCTAATTTTTGTAAACATATATAGTAAAACTTTTATAAATTAATATCATTGAAATCATAAATTTTATTAATTAAAATACATATTAATTAATTAATAATAATTTAAAGAGAATATATTTATAATTTAATAAATATATATTTAATCAACTAAAAACTCATTGTGTTTTATTAATCTTATAATTAATTTACTATAAATTAAATGAAGAATTCGTAACCAATTAAATATAAATTAGTTGAAATGAATAAAAAAATATGTGATCAATTGAATATGAACTAATTGAAATGAAATAAAAAATATGAATTAAATGAAATGAATAAAATAAGTGAATATAATTACTTAAATTTTAAATAATTTTTAAAATTATATTTTAATAAAGTATATATAATAATCTATTACATATATACTATTGACAAATTATTAACTTATAATATAAATGAAATCATATAATTATGAAATGATTTTTAATAAAATATTATTTTATTAATTTATCAAAATTATTAATTTAATTTATTATATTAAGTTGGAATCGTAAAAAATTATTATATAATAAAAATTATTAATTTATCGAGTATTAATTATAAAAATTTTACTAGTGATTCAATTTTTGATATGGAAAAAAATAAGGATAAAATGAAGTAGCAATGGTTTCTTAGCAACATGTTTTTACGAGAAAACTTGATGGAGGATTGGATTTTCGAAATTTTAAAAATTTTAACATGGCTTTGTTTGCTAAAGAGGGGTGGAGAATTGGGGTCTAACCCCCTCACAGGCATGACAAAGCCTTCTTTTAGGGAGGAAAAATTCCAAGCAAGAAGGATTAGATGGGATGTTATACATGTCAATTTGTAGCTTATTTTGAGAATACTTGGTTGTCATTGGTATCCTTTTAAGATCTATATAATGGGTCTTTCAACTTTATTCTAATCACAGACTGCGTAAGAAAATTAAGGAACCTAGTATATGAATGAATTTAAAACACTAAAATATTATATATATTTTTTTAATATGACAACGTGATATTTAAATTTTCTTGATCTAATTAATTTAGACTCGAATTTTGAAGGATCCACAAAAGATAAATATCTCTCAATACCTATTTTCTTTATTCACAATACTCGAATTTAATATCTTATCTAAAAAGAAAAAATTTATTATCATTTGAATTAATATGTATTAGTTAAAATATTATATTTTACTGAAAGTGTATGCGTACCTATTTTGACATTCAAGACAATATTCATCATCTTGCATCATTTAATTAACCGCATAGAACAAACTCGAAAACAAAAACTAGATCTTCTACTTTTAGGCTACTTTTTATGGGACTATATTTAGGGTTAAGAATAGAGAAAGTATCTACCCAATTTATAGAAAATTTGAGATCTTTACTTTTGGATTTTTTTTTAAACAATTTATTTATTTATTTATTTAAAATATTAAAACTATTTTTTTATTATTCAAAAATAATAAAATTATTATTTTGTTGCTTAAAAAAATAAAAATAAATTATTATTTTATTATTTAAAAATAATAAAAGAATATTATTTTATTTTTTAACAAAAATTGGATTTAATTGAATTAAAATAAAAATTCAATATTGAAATTGGGACAAAAAGCATCCTGAGAATCTAACTGGACATTGAGAAAAAAAAAAAAAAAAAAAAAAAAGAAACATGAGAGCCAAAATCACCCTAAATAATTTGATCCACATTAAGTCATTAATTATGGCAGTAATTATGCACTTTATTGACATAAGACTGGTTTATGATTACAAATATAAATAACTCAACAGATATGAATTATAGTATAATAGTTCAACAAGAAAATAGCATGCAAATGTTATCAATTTACAATTTTCATAGTCAATTCTGACAATGATTTCTCTATTTTAATAACAGAATAAGCTATTTATTTTCAAAAACACCAATAGAAACACACATAATGGTTAAATTCACAAAAGCTATTCCATGAAAATTTATGAAACTCAACATTTAATAAACTCAGTATCAAGTTCTTTTAAATAGACTCAACATTTATTATGATAAACTCCCAAATATTATTATGAATTACAAATAATATCACATTGTTGTATCATAATAAACCACAAACTAAAATGAGAAAATATTATTTGTTATGATAGTTATTATGAGTATAAATCACTCTGATACCACTTATAATTATCACAAATAAAATATTATAACATAAAGAGTAAGAACAAGAAATATAGACATACTCCTACTTACCTCATGATAAAATGAATTATTGGTTGATCTTATTCTCTATTAATACAACCTTTTTAAGTATTTCATTAAAAATTCACAATTTATCATATGAGAATATTGTTTTTAGCAAACAATAGAGAGTTGATAATAAAGTACACTAACGCTATATTTGGTTTAGAATTCATTTATAAATAAATTTTAAATAAAATTTATTTACTAATTAATTTTCATATTAAATAATAAATATAAAATTTATTTCAAATAAAATGAATATTATATTTGATATAATCTTAAAATTTATTTTGATATTTCACTTGGATCAAAGTATTCCTATAAATGTATTATTTATTTATTTTCTTTTAAAAAATTTCATATTATATTAATGAAAATATTATTATTTATAACTCAATTTAATATTTATCAATAATACCCTTTTATATACATTATTTTTATAAAAATAAAATATAATCTTGACCATAAATAAATAAATTTATTAAGAAATTTGTACTTGTGAAAGAATTTAAAAATAAAAAAATTAGTTAGCTACTTTTAGTTCTCCCCATTTCAAAATATTTGATTATAATATTTAGGAAGAAAATTATTAATATTTTTTTTTGTTAATAAATTATATAATATTTTATTACTACAATGGTTATTTTTTTTTAAAATAAAGATTATGTATTTAATTAAATAAAATAAATTTAAAAGGCCTAATTATATATTTTATTATAATATAAAAACATCTAAATGTAGACCACTATATATATATATTTTACTTATTTTATGAGCTTGCATCTATTATTATTTAAGAAAAATGAATTATTTAAAGAATTTTATTGCGATTTCCTCTAAAACTCCAATTCGATTAAGACCGATCCTAATTCTTAATAAATTATAATTTTAAAAAGTTATTAAAATTATAATATTAAATTATAAATATTATATAAATACAGTTTGTTAAAAATAATTCAACCACAATTGTTTTGAATTATAGTTAAATTAAAAGTATGAATGTAATTAAAATATAATTAAATAATTATTTTTTTTATTTTAAATATTTTAAATACAACTTATTAAAAATTATTTAATCACAATGATATCATAAAGATGTAATATGATAATATAACTACAAAATTTTATATAATATAGAAACGCAAGACTTGTTAAACCAAATAATATAATTACATATTTCATTTTTTTTTTATTTTATGTTCTTTTTATAAGAAAAAAAAAAACTATTAGAGAGCAAGTAATTAATAAATTATTTATAATTTATTAAATAATAATATATTGGAAAATATATAAAATAAAATGAATGTTTATAAACATTTAACTCTATGACTATATGATATGGAAAAAGTTAACCTTAAATTTTTGAATCGTTGGATAAAAAGAAATCTAAATGAATATCTAAATTGTATTTTTTTTTTATCTACAAGCGAATAAATGATTTTAACTTTTGATCCGGAATGAATCATGAAATTCATAATATATTAAAAAATATTAATTTTCGAGCTCGACAATATCTCATCTAAGCTAATTTGGATGACCTTATTTTCATCTCTAAAATCATCAATTTAGAATTTTAATAAATCATTTTTAATTTTGGATTTTATTTTTATATTTTTAAACTTATGTCTTTTATTTTTCTTTTCAAAATTAAAATTTGGAACTGTATTTAAATTTTTTATTCAGTGTTTTAGGAGCAATTATTATTTAATAAAAATTCAGTAACTCTAAAAATTATGTGTTGCATCACAATAGAAAAAAATTATGATAGTAATACATTATATGATTTTTATTATTAAAAAACTGATTTTTATTTTTAGGAAGGGATCATGTTTTTCAAATTTCCCATGGAAAATGAAATCACTGTTTTCAAAAAAAGAGAAAAAAAAGAAAAAAAAAATTATTTTCTATGAGCTTAGATAGTGTGGCATTTTTCTAAGTTCGTTCTAATTTTTATCTAATATAGGAAGACACATTAATTGGAAAATGGTATTGTCACTCTCTATCCTTAATAAATTGAGAATATTTATGTGAAAGACTATAATGTTAAATGCATTATTGCAAAATTAATTTTTTTATATAATATTATATTATAAAAGTTTATAATTATTAATGTTTTTATTTTTTCAAAAGACAAAATTTATTTGTCAACATTAAAATCCATCAAGGTTTTGTTTAAGTCTGAAACACCTGAAGTTAAAATAGTGTTACAAGGTAACAATATATATGTGTCAATGTTACGTTAAAAGTATTATAATTTGTTCGTATTAGTAAATAAAATTAATTTTAAAATCAGATATTTAGGAGAAAGAATGTGAAAGTCTGAATTTTTAATTTGAAGCCCAAGTCCAAAATATAGAATTTTTAAGGTTTTAAATAGATTTAGAATGTCATTCTGATTAATTTGATTAATTTAAGTCTACACTTGTTAAAAGTCAATTTCGTAGAACTTTTATTGTTTCCTTTCCTATATTTTCAGTTTAAAAAAAGCCAAAGTTTTTATTATAATCAAATTGTCAGTTCGATTTAATTTGGTATAAATATTTTTAATTAATTTATTTTAAATTAATTTTTTTTTATAAATTATTATTATTTTATTATAAATTTAAAAAAAAAAATCAATAAAATATTAGTAAAAAAATTTTAAAAATAATTTAATATTATACAACTCAAAACTTGTCTATTCCATTAATTAATATATCTAAAATATATATTTTTTTTCAAGAATTATATTATTTTTTATTTATTTTTAGTTAATTTTCACGAACGATATTTTTTTAAATTTTAAATTAATATTAGGTTAAAAAAAATATGTGGTTGTATATAAAATAAAATTAAATATATTTAATTATAATGGTAATATATATATATATATATATATATATATATATATATATATATATATATATATATATATATATATATATATAATAAAAAAAAAA